>MNCI01018474.1:68437-116512 GCA_015680685.1 Gnetum montanum
AATGAAAACTCATCCTCGAGTTCCTTACAAAATATTGGAAAGGTATGGGATTATTGACTTGAATGACACTAATGATGAATGGGGTGACATGTGAACAGATCATCATTACAATACATGACAAAATTAGTGTTCATGAGAACAAGAGTGAACACTATACATATTTGACATCCAGCCTTATTTGGTAGCTGAGAAAGAAGAGAGAAGAGAAAGAGAGAAAAGAAGAAGTCTGTTGCTGCCGATGCCAAGATTGTACCTTTCATTGTTCATCCATAAGCCTGCCATCAATCTTGTCCTTGCATAATTGCTCCAGCACCAGTCCATTCCAAGTGTTTCCTCCAGATCCAATCTATTGTTGTATGATTTCCATCTGCACACACAACACAGTCTTATATTAGCAAGGGTGAATGAATCATAATGCATTTGATACCTTGCCTTAGTGTAAGATCCATTGGTTAAGTTGTGATATGGCTAATGCAGATTTTGGAGATATATCACTGGTGACTACCCAAGGTGTAGGGGTTTAGAGGAAATTGAAAAAAATGGACTAGGACCCCCATGACTGAGAGTGAACCTCTGGTAGCAAGAGAATGGAAAAAAGATAAGGACTAAGAAAGATGGAGAAAAAGAAACAATGGAAACGCTGATAAAATGGATGTCAGGGATGGAAATGAACAAAATAAAAGTTGATTGGGAAAATGTTTAAAGGAAAGAAATTAACTGATGCTCCAAATAGGAATGCCAGTGGGTCCTCCCCAAAGTAGGCTCATGCCCTTAATGCCTTAACAATCCCACATTCAAAGAGTTCATAGGCTCTATAAATGTCATTGCGAAGCAAGAGTTAAAGTCTTAACCACAAGAATTTACCAAAAATAAAACAATGTATCAACCAAAATATGGACTATTGATCCAACCGGTAATGAGGTGCAAAATGGGGAAAGAAGGATGGAATAAGAGAATGGAATGGAATCTCAAGAACAAGGTGGTGTACAACCCCTTGTGTGTTAATGGTTAATGTGACTTAGTAGATCTCATTCCAAATCCATCCTCAAACCAACCACGACCAGTGACTTCACATTAATACATTTGGCCAATCCATCCACTTAGAGTAACAAGAATGCTTTCGCCAAAAAGCCACCACCATTCCGATGAAACAAAAAAGGAGAAAGTAGGAAGTAAGAAGGGGCCTTAGTTAGAGGGAACATGTCTATTTAGTTCCATAACCAATGCTTGTATCCTAGATGATTATTTCATCTAAGGGATGTGCTTTGAATTCCGACTTTGTTTGTGTATTTTTCTACGTGAGACCCACACCATGCAAAGACTTTATTATTTTTATTAACTCAACTTCCCGATAATGGAGCAATGTCAGAATGGTAAGGCAAACTTAAGAAGAAAACATCCAAGCACTCAAGAGAATGGCTAGCACAAATTCATCAAGTTCCCTTGAAGTCACACCATTTTCAGTCCTTGAGTCCTTTCTTAGTTTGAGAAATGCCCAGTCACCGATTTGTTGATAGTTCTTATTATTTAAGTAAATGGACTATACAGTTCCAAGCCAAGAGAGACCATAGAAATTGATAGATGCATGGATGACATGGACTCATTGCCTGTTATATCAAAAGAACCATACCCTAGTATCAACATCATAACTCAAAGGTAAAAGCCAAACATTAGCAATCAATGGAATACAATTCATACCATCTTTATGAGCACTTATTAGGTGACAAACTTAACAAAATAAATAAACACATGAATAAAAAAAAATTATGAACGATGTTGCAAAAAAAAAAACAAGAAAAGTTAAAGAAATTTGTAAAACAAAAATGTGTAAAACAAAAACTTAAAAAGGAACTGAGGGCCTTGATTGATTAGCATAGGTGGCCATCTCCCCCATAACTAAGTTGAAAGGTGGAGATCCAAAATAATGAGCGAGGTCATCCTCTCTTAAAGGTATTATGTGCACTAACTATTTTAAGTTCATGGAAGGGTTTGGTTTTTTGCACATTGACCAATAATATCTTATCAAGGCTTTCAGGTTTTTATGAATAATGTAAGGCCCTTTCCATAATGTTTGAAATTTTTTACATTGTGGAACATGTGTGGGGCTCCAGTAGAGGACCTTATCTCCCAGTTGATACTTAACCTTCCAAATTTTCAAGTCATGACATTGTTTGTTATGTGCCTTGTGCAATTCATTTGATGATAGGGCAAGCAATCGATTTTCGTCCATCACGTCTAGAGTTGCCAGTCTTTGTTTTTGTGCTAGGTCAAGGTTAAGGTGGAGCTCACATGCCATGGATAGTGTATGGAGCTCAGTTTGAATTAGAAGCTTTGGAAGTGTTCCGTATACTAACTCATAGGGAGATTAGCCTGTAGGGAGTTTCCAACTGGACCGGTATGCCCAGAGAGCATCATTCAATTTAGTGCTCCAATCTCACCTATATTTGCTAATTGTCCTTGTTAATATTTTAGTAATCTCCTGATTAGTGACCTCAGATTGGCCATTATCTTGGGGGTGATAAGGTGTAGTCAATTTATGTTCAACCCCTAAGAATTGCATCAACTTCTGAAAGTTTGCACCCATGAAGCATGTTCCATTATCTAAGATAAGTGCACATGGCACACCAAACCTATTTACAACTTGTTGTTGCACAAATTGTGCAACTATAGATGATGTGCAATCTGTAACAGTAGTTGCTTTAGCCCATTTTGTTAGATAGTCAATAGCAACAATGATGTAAGATTTTCCATTGGAAATTGGTGTAATGGGCCCCATAAATTCTATTCCCCAAATGTTGAAGGGTTTCAAAGGTTGAATCCATTGTTTCAGATCCTTCATTCTAGTAGTCATTCCTCCATCATGTTGACAGTGCTCGCAGGATTGGACAAATTGATGGGCATCCCAAAATAATGTTGGCTAGTAATATCCTACAAGAAGGATCTTAATAACTGTTCATCTTCCTACATAGTGACCCCACAAGGGCCCTCATGAGTGTCTTGGAGAACTCTTAGTTGATCCAAATCGGGCACACACCATCGAACCAAGCCATCAAGACAGACTTTGTAAAGTTATTCATTGATCTCCATGAAGTACTTGGCTCTATGAAGAAACTATTGTTTCTTCCTAAAGTCCAACTCCTGTGGTGTTTTTTGGAAAAGGAGATAGGTGAGAATGCTACTATACCAATTTGTTCCCATGGGTTGGTTATTCACTACACCAGTAAAGAGGACTTTGTCAGGAAAATGATTGGATATGGCATATTCATCCTCTTTACTATCCCAGTGCAACCAAGATAAATGATTTGCAACTACATTCTCGATACCCTTTCGATCAATCATCATTAGATTGAACTCCTATAGGATTACCAACCATCATATAATACGAGGGCTAACCATTGGCTTGTTCATGAGAAACCTAATTGCACTATGATCCGTATCGATGAACACTTTGTAACCTTACACATAGTGCCTAAACTTATCCAGTGCAAACACTACAACCATTAACTATTTTTCTATAGTTTTGTAGTTCAGTTATGCACTGGTGATACTCCTACTTGCACAGTGGATGTAGTAAGGACATTTTTGGTCATCTAACTGTGTAAGTATGGCTCCTAAGGCATAATTGGATGTGTCAGTCATTATATGGAATGGTTTGGACCAGTCAGGGGCTTGTAGAATGGGAGTTTCTACAAGTTTTTATTTTAGAGTTTAGAATGCCCCTTCACATTCCTTGGTTTATTCGAATGGTGCATCCTTCTTCGTTCGTTCTACCAACGGTTTGAAAACCTTGGAGAAGTTCTCAATGAATCTCCTATAGTAGTCAGTGTGTCCAAGGAATGACCGAATGTCTTTGATAGTTTCTAGTTTTCAGGTGATTGCTTGGATGACCCTAACTTTATCTGGGTCTACTTGTATTCTTGAATGTGAAATCTTATACCTAAGTACTATGCCCTCTTGGACCATCAAATGGCTTTTCTGCCAGTTGAGCCTTAAGTTGGTTTCTACACATCATTTTAGCACTNAAAAATGATGTGTAGAAACCAACTTAAGGCTCAACTGGCAGAAAAGCCATTTGATGGTCCAAGAGGGCATAGTACTTAGGTATAAGATTTCACATTCAAGAATACAAGTAGACCCAGATAAAGTTANGACATTGAAACATGGCAAGAGCATTGCACAAGCCAAATGGCATTTGTTTATATGAAAATATTCCCCAAGGACTGGTGAATGTTGTTTTGGCCTGATCTTCTGGTGCTATCTATATTTGGTTGTATCCACTATAGCCATCTAGAAAACTATAATAGTGATGCCTTGCTATGGTGTCTAAGTCTTGGTCAACGAATGGCAATGGAAAATGATCCTTGAATGTTGCAATGTTCAGCAGCCTAAAATCTATACACACCCTCCATTTGCCTCCCTTTTTAGGTATGATCACCAGAGGGATAATTCATTCACTATCAGCAATGGGATATATGAACCCAAACTTAAAAATATATTCTATCTCTTCTTTTACTATTTTTTTCAATTTTTGGTTCAATTGCCTCTATAGTTGTTTTCGAGGTTTCACGGAGGGGTTTTTGTAAATCCTATGCTGGCATATCCTAGCATCTATTCCAGTTAATTTGGGGTATGACTAGGCAAAAGGTTTTGACCACTTTTTTCTCACTTTCAGTAGTCTTTCTTTTTGTATGGGAACAAGTCTTGCATTGATGATCACTAGTTTTCATTTTTGAGGGTCATATACTCCAAATCGGTGGGCGATGGTTTCAAATCTAGGGGCTCTTGTTTAAATCTCTCAAGAATTTCCAACTTCCCCTAGTTGATGTTTTTGAAGTTAAGGTTTGGAAGTTGGCAACGGACTTGCTCCAATGTGTCTATGTTTCAATGTAAGAACTAGTTGTTCCCTCAATGAGTTCCATGCATGTTAGTGAATTGCTCTCTTGATCACCCATTAGCCACTAGGTGTCTTCTTGTCGTGTGGCTGTTGCATATAGGAACTTTTTTATATTAATGTCTTGTGCATACCGATTGCATGCAGGAAATGCTAAACTTCATGTAACCCATGATTTCTGCACACAATGGAACCCTGTGTCACTATATGTGATGCATGGAACTTTCTTTTTCTTGATCTTTCCAAAAGTATTCTTCTTGGATATTTCCAAGGAAATATCGTGGATTCCTAGGCATGCATCTATAGTACTTAGCCATGCTCTTCCCATTATTATTGGGAAGTCCCCTTTACCATTGTTTACTTGTATCACTAGGAAATCAGCTGGATATGACCAACCACATACAGTGGTAACAATGTCCTCCACAAGTCCCAAGGGGATAGTGATGGACTGGTTAGCCAACTCTAGTTGAATGTTACTCTTCCTTAATGGAGGTAGGTTCCAGGCTTTATACATTTCTTGTGATATTAAGTTGACTCCAGAACCTGAGTCTAGAAGAGCTTTACATGGTTCATTCCTAGCAAATTGGAGATAGATTAGAGGACTCCCAGGATCAGAGAATTTCCTAGGAAGGTGGCCCACCTTAATCTAGTTAGTAACATCATGTGTTAACATAACCATGTGCATTAAGCTTGATGTTTGGGTTGAAGGAGGCCCTCGAAGCTTTACTTTGTAGGGAGGTGTTTAGATGTTCAACCACTTGTGATGGTGAGGGCTTGTTTAGATTATTGGTTTTGAAGAAAGATATTTTCTACATAAGGTTGTTAGAACCAACTACAAGTTGAGGATTCACAGCCCTTATGACATTGGGTTGCTGCGGTTGAGTGGGGAGTACCCCTTGCATTGCTGAAGCGGGTGGTAATGGAGCTATCAGTGTGAGAGTTGCAGATGGATTTGGAGGATGGTATGTCTGTGGGTTGTCTCTCCCAGGAGAAGGAGTCCTATAATACTCCTGAGCTTGGTAGTGATGTTGTGGAGTCACGTGATCAACAGAGTCAAGTGAAGAGATTGGCTACTGCACGTAGTAGCCATATGGATCCGGTTGCTAGTAAGGGTATTATTACCTTGGTAGTGGCATCCCCCATGACTGTGGGTATTTTCACTGTTGGTGTTGCTCAATAGATTATGGTGGAGTTCCACTTGGATAATACATTAATGGTTTGTGGAACTGCCTCGGGTTACCTTGGGGATAAGGTAACCATTGGGATGTTTGCCGTTTGTTAAGTTGTGGGCTAAGTGCATACACCCTAGACTCTTGCAGATGTGAGATTACTGGGAAAAATCCCTTAGGATGGTCATACTAGCATATCTCACATCCATCGTCATTGTCTATATCAAAATCTACAACCTCTTCGGTGATGGTCATTTTACCCTTACCTTTGTTACGTGCATGGTCAAAATCCCTCTTTTTCTTTCTATCATATACACCACCTCGCTCCTTAGACTCCTCTACGATTTTGAGAACGGTTTCAAATCTACTATCTAAGGAGTCCCACATTTGGTCTACCTTCACCAACACTTCTGTTGTTAATTTTTGGAGTGGCAAGGTTTTCCTATTCACCATCTCTTCAAGTGGTGACTCTTCCTCCTCCTCACAGAATCTCACTTCCCTTTTTCAGAGGGAAGGATCGCAGTTGTACTCTTCCGCACTTTCTCTTTTACATAGCTACACTTCTTCCTTAGCTACTTGCTCCAATAATCTATCGACCTAATGAGACCTAAGCTTTGATAATCTTCCTTGGGCATACATTCCAAGGGTTCTCCTGGTTTCATGCCTAAGTCCATCTACGAGATGATGTAGTTGATCCTACTGTGAGTAACCATCGCCCAGGCAACGATGTAACAGTGCATAGTATCGGTCCATGGCAGCATCCAAGGGTTCACAAGTTCCCTACTTCCATCCTTGGATTTTGTTTCATAGGTTGAACACTTGGGAGTACATTTGATACTTATTGTTAAATAGTTCTAGCATTGTACTCCACCTTCGAATGGATTCTGATTCTAGGGACTGGTACCAACTTTCCACTTCTTTTACTAGTGTCCTTGGGAACAACTTTAGCTTTTTCCATTTGTTCTCATTGTTCTGCAAGGCACATGAATCATGGAATGCTTGTAAGTGGTTCTGAGGATCAATGTTGTATCCCCCCACAAATTGTGGGATGTTATTCATGTCTAATCTCTTTATCCTACTATCTTTTTGGTGCCTTGTAGGAATTCTTATAGCCTCCGTGATGTCTAACATGCTTGGGTTGTGAGTAGGGGTTCTTCATGGTCATAGCATCTATGATGTCTACGCAGTTCCCTACTCTCCCTTCTTCCATGTCGTGATTCTCTAGAGTGCCCTTGTCCTCACTCCCGACTCTCTCGTCAAGGTTTCTCACTTTGTTTACCCTTATCCTCATGGTTAGGTTCCTTATGACTGTGTCTTGATACTAAAGGAGAGGGTGAATGTGACAATGAAGGTGAAGAAGAAGGAGAACCATCACCATGATGATGTTTCCTACCTTCTCTTTGGTGGTCCTAGTCCCAATCATGATGATGATCAGAATGCCTGCCCTTATCATGTGTTTGTGTTCCCTCATTGAACACTTGGTGTTTGTGGGGATCAGAACCAGGGTTGTGAATCATGGAGTGAAGGTTCTGATACACCACCTCCTCACCATCATTAGGAAGGAAAACATCATTTTGTGAAGAACCTATTGAAATAGGTTCACCACCCTCAATTTCCCTTCAAAGATGTGTGGTAACTCTTCTATCGCAAGTCCCACTGACGTTGTGCTTTTATGGGATAGTAGTCCCTTGTGTTGTAATCACATGCAACGTACTCTACATATAATTGTGACATGCCTATTTGTGCAAGAGCACGAAGGAGCATGTTCGGGACTACTCGGTCTGGAGGCAACACTATGTTACCCTCCAAGTCTCTCCAATGCAGTTGTTCATCTTGATGGAGAATACGGTAAAGTTGGGTATATACTCATCATGATGAATATACACCACACAGAATTATTGAGGAACTGGAGGATTTTAGTTATGTGTGTTGTGCCGCCAACTGTCTCTAGTGTTGTTCCTAGGCGGTGAAGTGCTTTTGTGCAAAGAAGAAGACATTTTTGTCTTGTTCGGTGTGCTATTTACCATTATCTTATTATTATATATATATATATATATATATTATTTTGATCAACCCTAAGCATTCATTCTAGCATCCCAAGGATGTGAATGATCTCCTATGTTCTACGTAGCGCACAAACAACTAAGTCCCCGAAAACAGTGCCAATGATGAGTGGCAAGGTACCCCTACACTCAACCATATGAATACAAGCATCTCATGTGCGATCCAGTCGAACTCCAAGGACTAAGTGCTTACGCACCTTAATGGAACACTTAAGGTTAATCAATGGTTGTCTTCCCAAGCTTACTTGTATTATCACGGTTGTATGGTTAAGTAAGCTTGAGGTATATGATTTTTATATCTTTTGTCTTTTTAATGTCTATGCTAATAGGGACAGGTGAAGAGAACTAAATGACTAACTTTCATTAACTATTCACTAACTAAGTTCTAATTATCCTAGCACCAGTATCTATTCCCACTTGTCGCACACACCCTGAACCAGTGCAATGCTGTTGGGATTACCAAACGCTACTCGTTATTGGGTTACCAAGAATTACACATGTGCTCGAAGTGGTTGTATTGAATACACTTAACTAGGAGAGTCAAGGGTTGAGAAAGATTAATTATCTAGGAAAGAATTTAAACATTTAACAATAATTAAATCCTATTTAGCTTAGTCCACATGTTGCAAGGTTTATCAGAAAGTTTGTCTTTATTGCCATACACAAATGTGTGCTTAGTTACAATTTGCTCGAATAAAGATCCGTTCACTTTAAGACTCCTACTGCAAACACATGGAAATTATTCTAAATCTAGAATGGTAAAACTGCTATAGTTTGGCTAAGGATCTAAGTCTAGATGCCTAAAATAGGGAAAGTTGTCTCTTATGCGATATTGTGGCTCATCATTGATCCAATCAAATACATTGTGGGTTAACATGGCCATGTGAATCTTGGAAGGCATTTGGTTTAAAAGGTTCTTGAAAGGAATACATGTAGAGGATGAAGGAGACATAGGGCAACTAGTTGCATGAGTCAATGTGGACTTTTGTAGGGTTATTGGTTCAAAAGAATGATCATTTTTTGGGTATGGATTTTGAACCACTTAGCAGAGGAATTAAATGTAAGTTAACGACCCTAGTACTATTACGTTGCTACAATTGCGAGAGAATCTTGTCCTACATGGATGGAGTAGGTGGTAATTAGGTTGAGGATGAAGGAACATGTGTGGAAGGATGAGGAAGGTACTGATGAAAGGGGGATTTCCTCTGGGAGATGGAGAATGATCTCTATAGTACTCCAATGGGTAGTAGTGATGTTGAAAATAAGCATGATTGAAAGAGTCATGTGGAGACATAGATTGCTAAACATAGTACCCATATGGATCTAGTTACCTGTAAGGGTACTACTACCTTAGTCGGGGCATCCCCCAAAACTGTGGGTGCTACCATTAATCATACTACTCATATGGTTGTGGTGGAGCTTCACTTGGATAGTAAGCTTGTTGTTGTTGGTGAAAATTCTTGGGATTGCCTTAAAAATAAGGTAATATTTTGGGTGCTTATCTTCTTGCTAGCCTAGGATTCAAAGTGTACACCCCAAAATCCTATAAGTATGACATAACAAGGTAACATCCCTTAGGATCTTCATATTGGTAGATGTCACATTCACCATCATAATCTAATTCTAACTCCACAACCTCTTCTATTGTAGTAGCTTCGTCCTTATCCCTTTCGTGGGCACATTCAACTTCCTATCTTCCTTGTGATGACAATCACTACCTTGATCTTTGGATTCCTTTGCAAATTTCAAAGTTGTTTGGAATTTTTCATTCAAATATTTCCACATTTTATCCACCTTAGTCAAAATATCATAAATAGATTTTTGAATTAGTAAGGTTTCTCATTGCATCATTTCATCAAGTGATGTCTCCCCCTCACTATCACAGAAATGGACCTCCCTTTTTTTGATGGAAGGGTCTTGGTTATATTCTTTAACACTTTCCTATTTCCTTAATTCTCCTTCTTCTTTTGTAACCTTCTCAATTAACATTTAGATCTAATGGGCTCTAAGTTCTAATAATCTCCCTTGGGCATAGACCTAAGAGTTCTTCTTGTTTTTTATCATAGCTCATTTATGATTTGGCAAAGCTACTCTTGTTGAGAAGAACCATGGCCAGGACACTTGTAAAAAAGAGAATAATATTGACCCATGGCTATGTCCAAGGATTCATGTGTTCCTTGTCACCATCCTTGGATCTACTTTCTCAGGATGAGCACTCTTGAGTACATCTAATAATTATCATTAAATATCTTAAGCATCATACTCCATCTATGAATTGATTCTAGCTCCAAAAAGTAGTACCAACCTTTTGTCTCTTTTATAAGTATCCTAGGAAATAGCTTAAGTTTTTGTTAATAGTTTTCTATTTTCTACAAGGCACAAGCATTGTTAAAGGCTTGAAGATGGGTTTGTGGATCTAAGTTATACCCCCCCCTCTCAAATATAGGGATATTGTTCATATCCAATCTGTTGATTCTGCTATCTTTCACATGGCTAGTTAGAATTCTAACTACCTTTGTGATGTTTAGCATGCTTTGAGTTGCAAGCAAAGGCTCATGATCATCATGATTTTGATTATGCCTATGATGTCCTTTACTACCCCTTCATTCATGAAGGGGCCTACAATCATTATTATCCCACCATTCACCTTCATCACGATTTCATCCTTTGTGGTTTTAGTCAAATTTAGAGGAGGAAGAAGAAGATGTAGATGAAAAGGATGAACAAGGAGGAAAGCTGCAACCACCATGGTGTCTTCCACCTCCTCTCTACTTGTCACGATCATGATCATTAGATTTATCTTCATCATGGTACTTGCCCGAGCCCCTACTTTGACTCCCACTTTTGTTTGAACTAGGATTGTTGATAGTGGACTATAACCTTAGGTTCAAGCCCCCTTCACCAGAGTCAAGGGGTGGAGAATCTTCATGTTAGGAATCTCTAGAGGGAGGATCCTTATTATCTTTTTGGTTTAGCAAGAATAAGAGGTTAGTGAACCATTTCCCCTTCATAGTGTCATAGCGCTTCTCCTTGTGCAAATCTCTTTTGCATTATGTTTCAGTGGGATGTTAGTCCAAATAGTCATGGTCCTACACAACATATTAATTGTGGAGATCCTAGATGCCCATCCTCTTAAGAGTTTGGAGTAACATCCCAAAAATAGATTGGTTATGCAACAACACAACATTACTCTCCATGTCTCTTCACAATAGTCATTCATCCTAGTGTAGGATGAAGGTGAAATTAGGCACAAACTCATCTAGATGAATATACACCACTTTGAATTCTTGGTGCATTGGTAGTTTCAATTCATCATGCCTATGATAAGAAGAAATTTTCACTTAGAGGAAAAATAAAATTGTGGTTTAAGCATACTTATTATTATTATTTGAATGATTATGACTTTATGGTTCATTCCTGTAATGATAGAAAACGTCAATGGCTGGAAACACCGAGAGGTTTTCAGGCGCATAGCCTAACCCCAGATCCACGGGAGGGCCGTGCTGGCTAAAATAGAAACGAGGTGCCCTAAACAATTTGGTCAATCAGACAGGGACTTAATCAGTGTACAATAATCCTTTTGCAAACAATAAAAGAAAATGTAATGTGCACAGTAGTAGAAACATGCTAAAGTACATAACGAGACAGTGAACATGATTTAATGCTTAACAATGCCAAAAAATAAATGCTATAATCAGCCAAAGAGAGAGTTTGAATAAAAGAATGCAACACCTTGAAAAAGGGTATAGGTATACAAAGTGTGCAATAGGCACAGTAGGAGCGGAATCACAACCTCGGTGGTGTTGGACTGTGAAATTTGGTTCTCACTGTGATAAACTATGCCTCCTGGGTCAGTGGTCATAGTATACCATGTGATGTAGTTGTGCCTCTTTGTCTGTATGGTATGCTCTGGGTCTCGTTCGCCCATGGAGCTAAGTTCCAAGTTGCCAAAATGCCAAATTCCTTAATGGAAAAATGCCAACTACTTTGCTGATGAAGAAATTGAAGCCTCCCCTCTTTTCTCCTCTCTCTTTCAAAAGAGGGCACACAAATATTTATAGGGTTAGAATTAGCCCAAAATATAGATCTGGTGCCACATGGCAGTGCGGTAGGTAACAATGTGTAACGACAAGTAACAACGCATAATAGTGCATAACAGCGTAGCGTAATAGGGCACTACGCTATGCTACGCATTGTAGCAAGGTGCGATGCTACACCGTAGCAAGGTGCGATGCTACACCGTAGCAAGGTGTGACGCTATGTCGTAGCAGGGTGCTATGTTATGCACTGTAGCAAGGTGCTATGCTATGCAACGTGGCAGCACGTAAAATCGCGTAACACTTAGCCATATTTGTAGTTGCGATGTTAAGACCCAAAATTTTGTGGTGTTTCAATGGCCCCTCTTTTTTGACATTTGGAAGAGTGGCCTGAAAGATGTTGACAAAGAATTAAAAAACACCACAATAGATATGTCACCAACATCATTTGTCAGCATAAAATCGGATGTCGTTTAACCATGCTCAAGAGTGTTACGGGAATAAGGTTATGTTAGGGGAGAAGGGGTATAGGTAATGCTAAGGAGATGAAATTTAAATAGTGGGAACAAAATGCAAACAGTGGATCATGATGTAAGATGTAAATTCAGCATGGTTGATGGTGACCATGGCATGAAGTGGCTTGTCTACTGACCTAAATCGTTGGTGTAAGGCTGGAAGGGAAAATAGACACTGAAAGATCGTTGGGCAGGCATAGCTGACCCTGCCTTCGCTTGAGGGCAAGCTGAAAAAGAGAACGAAGGTAGAGTGCCTTGGATGGTTTGCATGCAAATCAACCAAGGACTTCCCCAAGCGTAAGCTATGGCTAGTGCTGGGGTTATCGTAAACAGTGTAAACAGAATGTAAACAATGACACAAAATGTAAACAGAGCGCAGAGCGTAAATAAAGACTAAATTGTAAACGAAGCGTAAATAGAGCTATATTGTAAACAAAGTGTAAACAGAGTAAAAAATATAAATGAAAGGCAATAATGAAACTATATTGTATTGTTTAACAAGAATGTGCACCGGTCAAAGCATGGTTGCATGTGTGATAGCAAGTCAAGCGCTAAGCCCTGGAGTGATGTGGTGATGTGTTTGTGGGTGCTTGAATGCTAGGAGTCTCGTGTGCCTAAGCATCCAAGGTTCAAAGTTACTCCTTCAAAATTGCCGACCCCATTTAAGTGAATTTTCAGGGTATTTATAGGGTTTGTCTAGGCTCGGGCATGGAATCCGTGAATGGAATTGACGGCCAAGAGATGAGAGGAAATAGGATCGTGTGACACGTGTCTAATAGACAGCTATGTGTGAGTTGGTTGTGTGTAGGCAGGCTATGTTCTTGACTAGGTGCATTGTATCTTACAACATGTGACTTACTCAAGCCCATAGAAGCACATACAATTTGGACAGTGAGGGCCTGATAAGCCCACAAATGAAGATTTATAAAGAAAATTAAGAGGGATCGACTCTGGCTCACTTAAAAATTCTTGGTCCTTGAATCAACTACTACAGGGTGTTGAGATGTTGATTCAAGGCTATTCGAGGCATCTCTGTTCTGCCAAGGCTCCCAACATGAGTTGTCTGGGTTTTAGTGTGTCTTCAGCATGTGTTTGGAGTGCCTTTATTTGAGCATGACTGGTAGTCACGCTGCACTCACACTCGACATGTCCTCAACGTAAGTAAGGTGAAATGCAATTTTTCACACCAAATTTTGAATTTTTTGAAGCCTATTTCTGGGTACAACTGCTACCTAACTGTGTGTGATTTGAAATCTAGGAATTTGAGCTTGGATGTGACTTGTTCTAGACTACTTTGGGTAGGTCATGCTAGGCTCATGCTACAGCGTGACAACAGTGTGACCTGCAGAAACCTAACGCTGAATGCTGGAATCTTGACGCTGGATGTTGAACACTAGAATATTGAACTTTGAATAATAAACCTCCACCTTTGGCTTGATTTTGATGCTGCTTGGAGTTGTTCATGCTGAGGGTGAGCAAATTTCCTTGGGCATGTTGGGTGTGAGCTCAATGCCTTAGCCAAATTTTGCCTCCCGAAACTTTGAAAGGGCTTAAGTCATTTTCATTTCAAAGTGCTAGGCCGAAATTAGTGGTGTTTCAGCTTGCCCCTGAAACATTGACCTTTCACTAGAGTACTTATGGGAGGGTCAAAGTTGATCCAAGGATGGACCAATTGCGAAGCTGCAGCATTGTTGATTTTTATTTTTATTTTTGGCGACATGAACTTTCTTTGGGTTCAGCTTACTACTGAATGTTAGCTGCAAGTTGGTCATCAAGAAGATGGACTTTATTTTGATGCATCACATTGCATCTATAGGATAGATGTTTCATCCCAGGGATGATTCATGTTACATCCTCTTAGGCCTTTACCATGCAACAGAGGCATCCCATAGGATGAATTATGTTTCATCAACCATGGGCTCTATAGTTGATGTGAAGGGAATGCCATGTGTGTCATAGTGCATATGCATTAGAGGAGTGTGGAACCATGAGTATGGGGAGTATGAGAGGATATTGGGATGAATGAATGGATGTGCATAGGCTGTAACAAGGATGAGGGGGATGTGCACTCTTGAGTGGCTCAACTAGTCCAGTTATGAACATCAAAGCAATGTGATAACTTGCTGCTGCGATGAAATGCACCTTTGCACGACCATCTCCAAGGCTTCGTCCTGCAAACAAAACTCAAAGAGGACAAGAAAATAGAAAAATGTGAAATGCAAGTGCAAATGCCGGATGTGAAGATGGTGCAAGTGCAAAACTGTGAATACGTTGTGGGTGCAAAACTGTGAAGATGCTGTAAATGTGTAAAATGTTGTGCTAGTCATAAGTGCTCAGAAAGCCAATGAAAGTGCTAGGGCGGTGATGTTGCAAGTGTTCTAAATGATGCACTAATGGAAAGTGTGCCAAAAGAATCACTAGAATGGTGGGAGGTGATGATGTTGTGAGTACTCTCAAGGCAATGGCAAGTGTTCAGATCAAATTAGCTACATGCCAGCGTAAAGTCTCGGCAGACTGTGAATCCAGTTTAAGGTCTTGGTAGACCATGCACTAGTTTAAGGTCCTAGTAGACCATTATGTGCTAGTTTATAGTCCTAGAAGACTATTGGATGCTAGTTTCATGTCGTAGCAGACAGTGGATGTTGTGCTAGTTTAACGTCATGACCCAAGGACGAGTTGTTGTGCCATTTTAATGTCATGATGCAAGGACGAGCTGTACCAGTTTATAGTCATAGCAGATTGTCTATGCCAGTTTATAGTCATGGTAGACTGGTGCTTACCCTACTTGCATAAGGTGGTGTTGTTGTACGCATGGTCATGCTATGTGCTTACAAGATCCTGCAAAAATCAACTAGAAAGAAAAAAACATCAAGTAACACCTATCGTAAACAAGGATGAATGAAAGGGAAGCAATGCAAAAAGTCATAGTTTTAGACCATTTCAGGTCATAGGCTAGTTTAAGGCCTTTTCAGCCATGGGTTTTTGTAATTTCATGTTTTATAGTTTTCAGATGTGATACGTAAGCTAAGTGGATGGATGCATAAACAAAGTAAAACAAATATGTAAACAAAATGAAATGCTTGATCTAAGTAAGTAGGAAAAATGTAAATGTGTAGGCTAGTGCTATGTAAATGAAAGTCAAGAATGCATGGGAAGTGGAGGCAAAGGGTAGGTAGGCATTTAGCACATTTTTGGCCAAGGGAAGGTCTTGGTCATGTAGTTGCTTCCTAACCAGGCATGGATTAGGGAGCGTGCAAGGCTTAGGATCCTTTGAGAGGCTGTTGGCTTCAACCCCTCATTTGAGTATGTTAACCTTAGGCATTGCATTGGTTGTTATAGGTGTACCACCAAGAAACTCTTCTTCTAAAACTTGTTCCATGTCTATGTCATGGATAGTCAAAGAGGAAGCATTATCACCATGGATGATAACTTGACCACCTTTGTATGGAAGGTGAATTTCTTGGTGGATGGGAGAGGAGATGGCTCTTAGTTGGGCTAGCCAAGGCCTGCCTAGAATCATGTTGAAACCTGGCATCTCCTCTATGACAGTGAAATCTGCACTAGTGGGGAATTGCTCTCCTGCCACAAAGGCTAATTTGACTATACCCCTAACTGTTACACGTGATCCATTGAAGGATTTTAGACATGTGATTTTGGTTGGCCTAATTTTATCTGCTAGGCCTAGCTTGTCTATGATAGAGTACAAGACTACATTTGTTGCTGCGCCATCATCGACATGCACTCTGCAGATGGTACATTGTCCAACACGAATGCTAATGGATAGTGGAGCTATAGTAACCTCCCCTCGTTTGGGGTTAACTTTGACTGCATTATTGTAGAACACTAGAGATGTTGAACCTAATTCTTGCGGTGTAGGGGGCAACATTGTTGCATGAATGGATGCCTCATTTGTAGGGATGTCCTCTATAACAAGAATGGAGGCCAAGATCTGGGCCAATGCTTGGGAGTGAGTAGATGAGGTCATGACCAGGTCGTACAAGCTCAATGTTGTGTTCTTTTGTTTGAGCATTTGTTTCACCTGGGTTAGTGCAACTACAAAGTCCTTGTCATTAGCCATTGTGTTGGCCTTAATTTCCTCCATGTGGCTTGAAAGACAAATATCTCGCAGAGGGGACTTAAGCCTGGTTTTCTTGGCCTACTTGGGGGTAGGGGCCCCAGCGTTCAGTTGTTGTTTGCTGGTTGTGGCCTTTGCTTTAGCCATGGGGGTTGTGAGATGCTCATTTGTCCTCTTACATTGCCATTTGGTGGGTCTACCCAGGTTTCTAGTGGGGTTAACCCTTGAAGGAGGAGGGATCGAGATGTTGCCCACTATTGGGCTTCCGTAGGTGAGGGGCCAACACGTTGTGGCACCCTTATGAAAAATGGTGACTTAGGTGGAGTTTTTGTATGGTCAACTTGTTGTGCCACCTTGATAAGAAAAGGTTTCTTAGCAGTTGTTGTTGCATCATGCCAGTTTAATGTCTTAGTAAACGGTTGTTGTGGAGCTTTGACCACAAAGGGTGCTATGGGTGCTTGAGGTGGCACTTTGATAACAAAGGGAGGCCTCTTGCTTGTGGAGGCCAAGGGAATCCTTGCCTTGCTGGGAGGCACACGGATCATAAAAGGTTGTTGCATAGGTTTAGACTTACCACCTATGCTAATGGAATTTATGACATAGGAGGCATCATCTATGTTGGATTGACTCGCTGTGTTAGGCACCAGTTGGCCACGTTCTATCATTCTCTATAGGTCATTCTACAAAGCATGCCAGTTTTCTGTACTGTGACCATCCAATTGGTGGTAATGATAGTATTGGTCTAGCTTGAAGTGTTGTGGAATTGGGGGCTCATTTGGCACTGCTAAAGCAGGGTTCCTTAATAGTTCGTAGTATCTATCATGTCTTTGGCGGGTAATTTTCGATACATGTTTTTGTTGGATTTGCCCAACTTTCAAGAGTTTCTCTAGTAGTTCAGAGGGTTGCACCGGTAGTGTTGTATACTTTGAGTGGTCCTTGTGCTAAAAGTTGGGTCTTGGGGTAGCCCCTATCAATGTAGGTGAGTTGGTGCCAGCATTGGCGGTTTTGTTAGTTGGGCCTTTGGGTTGCTTAGCTATTGGGCCCCAATTGGTTGCTTTTGTGCTTGTGGCTNTTTGTGCTAAAAGTTGGGTCTTGGGGTAGCCCCTATCAATGTAGGTGAGATGGTGCCCGCATTGGCGGTTTTGTTAGTTGGGCCTTTGGGTTGCTTAGCTATTGGGCCCCAATTGGTTGCTTTTGTGCTTGTGGCTACATGCTTTCAAGCATGTTGGTTTCTATAGGCCACATAGGCTAGATCATTGCTAGCTTGTGCTACGTCCTCTATTCTCTTTGCTTGGGCAAAGGCTTGGCTAAGAGACTTTGAGGCTAGATAATATAGTTTGTACTTGATGAAGTCATTTATTGCACCTTTAAAGATAGCCTGTAGATGTGCCTCTGCTAGGGGTTCATGCATTTCACTCAATGTAGCATTCCAACGTTGGAGGAATTTTGGCATGGGCTCTAGAAGCCCTTATTTAACTTGCATCAATTGGTCAAGGGTTGCTTCAGGCTTTAGGTTGTACCTGAAGCGTGTCACAAACTTGGTTATGAGATCCTCCAAGGAGGAGATTGATGCCTTGGGTAGTGCATGATACTAGTCCAAGGCCTTGCCAATGAGTGACATGGGGAACACATGCATGATAGTGTGTGGCCAAGCTTGAAGGAGTAGGCATTCAGATCAAAATGTGACCAAGTGTGCATTGGGATCTCCTTCACTATTATACTTGGTAAATTGAGGTAGTTGGGCCCTAGTTCAAAGAGTTAGGGGTGGTACCATAGGACTTATGGGGTTATCTCCATAAAAATTGACCACATTGATGGAGTCAGAGGAGGTAGCCTTAAGTCAGTTGATCTCCTCTGTCAAGCTTTGGATTAGCTAGAATGCCTGATCCAAGCTTGGGGATGTGCCGACTCGTTGCGTTGGCTGGGCTTGGGTTGGTTGTGGAGTTTTCCATTTTAACATCATAGAGGATGGATGTTTCCAGTTTAATGTCATAGTGGACAATTGCTGGTGTAATGGCTGAGCGACGGGTGCAGTGATTAGAGTGGGCCACACATGGGTGGGTTGGACGGACATCGTAGACACCAATGAGACAGGCGGTATATAGGATGCCCAAGTTTTTTGGGGCTGGGAGGTGACCCCTGCATGAGCATAGTGCTGGGAAAATGTATTAGTTGCTTGCGAGGAAGGCTGAACTGGCATGGTGACTATCTTGGAGGGGATGGATGGACCAAATTGAGGAGGGGCTGTACTAGGGATTGGTTGTTGGAAGATGGTGTGGAAGGGGCTCTCATGCTCAGAGTGGACCTCAAACTCATCTTCCTCCTTCTGTGAGGCTTCCTCGTACATTGTCCCTACATCATGCTTATTTTCACGGATGAGTTATGACAACAACTAGTGGTAGGGCTCCGTGAGTGGGATTATGTTAAACAAGGAGGGGTTGTACTCCTATCCATTCTGGTGGACTTGTTCGTAGTCTTGTTTTGCCTCTAAATCGAGGTAATCCACTAGTAGTCCTGCTTGGATTTTCACACAAATGAAATTGTATTGTTTGTGGCTTAATGCGACATGCCTTGGCTGTATTGTGGTATCAAATGTATTAGACACCAATGTGGAAGATTGATCTGGATTCATATTCACAGATCAAGTTGTGAGAGTTTCTATTTGCAGAAAATGGCCAACTCTGAAAAAAACATAAAAATGACTAAATTTTCCGGTAGTAGAAAAAGGGCTAAGTGTAAAAATGCAAAAAAATGCCAAGTATGAAAGTGCATAAAAAATGCTAAGTGTAAAAACTACTGAAAATGGCCCACTCTGGTGCTACACTCGCTACGCTGGAGCTTGCTACGCTCTGAGAATTTGTTATGCTTTCTAGAACATCTAGAGTTTTGACCAAGTGCTCAAAAAAATGCAGACAGAAATAGTTCAGGCCCTCCTAATTCCAGAAACTGTAACGATAGAAAACATGAATGGTTGGAAACACCGAGAGGTTTTCGGGCGCATAGCCTAACCCTAGATCCACGTAAGGGCCATGCTGGATAAAATGGAAACGAGGTGCCTTGAATGGTCTGGTCAATCAGATGGTGACTTAATCAATGTACAATAACCCTTTTGCAAGCAATAAAAGAAAATGTAATGTGCACAACAGTAGAAACGTGCTAAAGTGCATAACGAGACAGTGAACATGATTTAATGCTTAACAATGCCAAAAAATAAATGTTGTAATCAGCCAAAGAGAGAGTTTGAATAAAAGGATGCACCACCCTGAAAAAGGGTACAAGTATACAAATTGTGCAATAGGCACAGTAGGAGCAGAATTATAGCCTTGGTGGTGTCAGGCTGTGAAATTTGGTGCTCACTGTGATAAACTATGCCTCCTGGGTCAGTGGTCATAGTATACCATGTGATGTAGTTGTGCCTCTTTGTCAGTATGGTGTGCTCTGGGTCTCATTCACCCACGGAACTAAGTGCCAAGTTGCCAAAATGTCAAATGCCTTAATGGAAAAATGCCAACTACTTTGCTGATGAAGAAATTGAAGCCTCCCCTCTTTTCGTCTCTCTCTTTCAAAAGAGGACGCACAGATATTCATAGAACTAGGGTTAGCCCAAAATGTAGATCTTGCGCCACATGGCAGTGTGGTAGGTAACAATGTGCAATAGCAAGTAACAACGCGTAACAGTGTGTAACAACGTAGTGTAACAAGGTGCTACACTATGCTACGCACTATAGCAGGGTGCTACGCTACGCTCTGTAGCAGGGTGCTATGCTATGCACTATAGCAAGGTTCTATGCTACGCAGTAGCAAGATGCTATGCTATGCAGCATGAAAACACGTAACAGTGCATAACACTTAGCCATATTTGCGGTTGTGATGTCAACACCCAAAATTTTGTGGTGTTTCAATTCCAATAATCTTAAATAATTTTCACTAAGTCCTAGAGAGTGCACATAGCAAACTACAGGTCCCCAGCAATGGTGCTAGTGATGAACAATGAGCAGACCCTATGCTTAACCATATAAACCATAAGTGTTTATGCATGATCCAGTAAAATTCCAGGGACTTCTAACCTTCTAAGTACACTGGTACTAGGAGGTGAATCAACTATTGCAATCATTGTCTTCCCAGTTACACTAGTGAGTACAAGGGTATGGTTAAGTATAATTTAGGCATATGATTTTTATCTTTTTATGTTCTAAGTCTCCTAAAAATAAGGAATAAATAGTAAATAATAGGTAATTAATTACTAAATTAATCTCTAGCTAACAATTAACTATTCCTAACATAAGCATCCATTCCCACTTGTCGTACACATCCTAAATACATATAAGGCTACTAGGATTGCCAAGTGTTACACAAAGGCTCAAAGTGGTCGTACTTATGTGCATAATTAACCACTATTTAATTTAGCTTAATTAATCACTTAATTACTTAAAACATTAAAGGAAATTGCTTAAAATATTAAATGCATAAAGGAAATAATTAATCTATTTCAAAGTATTCTAAGGTTTTTATCAAAAATATCATCTTTATTTTCGCACACATTGTCGTGCTTAGGTACGATAATGCTCGAATAAATATCCATACACTCTTTAACTTCTACTATGAGCACTTAGAAAATATTCTAACTTTTAGGAAGAAAAACTACTAGAGCTTCACTACAACTTATGAAAGGAATGCCATAAATGTGATGAATGGCACACATTTATAGGTGGAAACAGGGTGCCTAGTCGATGGGTACACATTAATGGGTCAAACCTTGTGTTGACAGGATCATGTTGAGAAGATCCCATCAATGGGATCACATTGATGACGCCAAACCATGATGCATCATTATTAGCCTTCTATGTATTTTTTAGGCATTAGTTCTTAAAGCTTCATCTCTCTCCATGTAGACCATAAAAAAACCAAGAAAAAACAATGGAATCGAAAAACCCTTTTGTTCATCAAAGATCCAATTGGTCATTAGAGGAAATTCCATAGAAGAAAAGTGAATGAAATTATTTCATTTGGAGGATCTCAAGGTAGTATAATTTTGTAAGACAAGAATGATCAATTTTAATTTGATCATTTTTTTCTAATCTAAGTAATACATAGATCCTAAGATCTATGTCTTAGTTAGATCTAAGTTTGTTTCTTTTTTATTATGGATTATGGATTAATGGTAATTGCAAAAGCTTTATTGGCCTCTACTATTTTATGAATCTCTTCCATTTTACAATGGCTTTGCCTTTCCCTTTAGTAGTAGCTACTAATTTATAGCTTAATTTGGACTCCATATTAGGCCCCAGACGCTTTCGAGACTCCTCTAATAACCAATGAATAATAAGTATTTTTCCTTGATTAGGTTTTATTTCAAAGGGAACTTGATAAGTCGATCTTCTTTTATGTCTTGATTTTACTATTAGTTGGGGTGTTACCTTCTTTATTACTTTTTGTAGAACCAATCATGGATTTTTGTGTATCGTTTATTGAATCTATTTCATGGCTTGATAAAGAATTCGATAAGTCAATTATTTTTTCCATGTTTAATAATACAGTTAAGCACCATAATTGATTCTAATAAATTGGATTAAATTTTCTTTCTCTTTTTTTTTTCTTTTGTAGTATTTCACTGTGACATGAGTTTGAAAAATAAAATAAAATCTCTTTCATAAAGGCTAAAAATGAATCATTCTTTGGTTCTTTGACTCCATATTGTCGGGTGGATCCTTCAACACCATACATATGACTTTCACCAAATACATATTTCCACATAATTCTATTTGCATAGATAATCTCTATTCTTCATGCATATAAATGGTTCTTTCTCACTCTTCATTGAGTATTAATTTCCTTTCTTTCTTTTGCTATGATGGAAAATCTTGTATTTTCCATATTTATATTATCAAGTGCTTAGCTTTAGATTATAGAAAAAACTATTTCAAATCATTGATAAACCTATTCTAAAAAGGTCAAGGTATTTTTCATTGTTTATTAACACAAAAAGAGTTGGGGAAAACTTAGGATATGATTTTACTATTGAACCTTAGACTTTTTTGTATGGTAGCCTAATCTAGTCCTCTTACAAAATTTTTGTTATGAAGTTAGCCCTTCTCATGTTTATAGGAAATCACATGAAATCATAAAATGATACAATCCTTAGATAAGAATATACAATGTACTAGAACAAAATTGTTAACAATCTTTGATTATGGTAGCCTTTAGGATTCCTCAAATAATATGATATTTCACACTAGGTAAATCTTTTTCCCTTCTTTCTCTCACTAATACTATAGAATGTTCTTGTAAATTATGGCCAAAGTAGGTATATAAGCAATGATTTTAGTTCTAGAGATTAATCATACTTTGAGAACTTTATGTAAGGTGGATTTTTGTTTTTTGAGATTGATATTGGAAAAGTTGACAAGTTTTGTTTACTATCACTCTACAAAGTCATATGTGAAATTTTCTCCTCATAGGAATTTTGGTTTAATTCTTTAGAAGGAGGAAGGATTATCTAAATTTGTTTTGTTATTCAAGAATCTTTCAATTCACTCATATTCATTTTTTTACTTTAATAAAATACCAATGAATTTTATTTTCTTTTTGGTAAAAAAGAATATGAAAATATTATTTCTTCTTTATTAAGGTACAACATTTGTAGAAATAAAGAACCAAAAATTATTACATACTAAAATATCCTCAATATTTCAATATATCATTCCTCCAAATCTAAAATGGGTTTTAATTTGATGGATTAATATTAGCTTTTATATATGGTTATGCACTAATTGATTTGGAATTAATTTGATGAAAGATCTTAGCTTTCATGATTTGGTTTGACTGATGTGGGTTGTTCAAGATCCTTTGGTGGCCTATGTGGGATATCTATATGCAATAGAACCATATCAATAGTGTAAGTCCTATAAATAGCAATATGGCTAAATTGTAAAGATAATTCTTTTCAATTCATTAGTAATCTTAACTTGGTGAGTTTTTTCTTCTGCAATAAATTGTTCGCATTAGCCCCATATTTTTTTTGTAATGGTAGAAAAGTTAGGGATGAGAAGAGAATTATACCATCAGAAAGCATAGAGAGAGAGGTAGCCTATTGGAAACAAGATGGATTTTTCTGATGTTTCTTTTTTTAGTGATGAATTTTGTCTACATTACTAAGAATATGAAATTATCTAGGGGTTGAGATGTAGAAACACATTAAAACTTAAAAACAAAAGGAGATATCAACTAAAAATCCAAATTTTCTTTGGAATTTTGGTGCAATAAGTACAAAGTGTCTATAGAATACCCAAATCTATTATTTTCCTAAATAAAGAAAGGGATATGACTTAGCCGGAGAGTGTCACCTTAATATGGTTAAGATCATTAGTTTGAGTTTGATTATTTTTAGAGTTCTTTTGTTCTTTCCATAACTCATTAGATTGACATGGGGGTAGTGATAAGTATATCCAATGGGTAAAATCCAAGCTAATGGATATATGTTATGTCAATTAGAGATAATTTATAATTCACTTTATTCATAAAGAAGGAAGCCATAAGTAATGCAACTATGAATATCACAACAAGTATGATCCTATCTTAGGATCAATGCTAGTAGCATGCTTAACACAAGCAAGTTGAATATGAAGGGGTGTTTCTAGTGGTGGATGGAGCATCACTTCATAATTAAATTACCTTTAATGTACTAAATTTAGATATTATGCAAAGACAAAACTATTTGCTAGAAAATAAGAAAAACTAGTAATCTTCAATTATTTTATTAGAATATTACAACAGGGTTCACAAACCCACAAGCATCAAAAACCTATCACACTCAATTGATAGTGCAGAGCATGAGGCTTTACAACAACACAAAAATTTTTCTCAATGCAAGACACAACCAATAGAAATCTCTTGCATAACTTGGGACTAAGATCTCAACTCTCAAGCGAGATATAAGGGAATAGAACACATAGACCAACACACCACAAGCTGATCTTGGAGATGCAATCACCAATTGCACTCATCAAATGTATTTACCCAATCTCTCTTGCTCAGCTATCCAATCTTGAAAGATTTTTCACTCACTTTCTTACATAGATGCACTATCTCCTCTATCTTACATGGATGAATACATACATAATTAGAGAGATTCAAAACATTAGGAAGATTTCTATTTGCCTTTCTATATGTTTTCCATAAGGATATGGAGTCTTTTATATATTTCCTAATCAAAATGCCATGTTAGAGCTTTTTCCCTCACCATCTTAGACATATTTGGCTTTGCTAGGATGCCTAATGTGAAAGCCCTACTTTTGGGTAAGACATCTACTATTTTTGGTAGACATCTATCTAATCCATAGATGTCTATAATTCTAGGTAGATGTCTATACTAAGATGTCTACATTTTTGAATAGATGTCTATCTTATAGGTTCCAAAAATAAAAATGCTTGTTTTGATGCTTGGAAACTTTGGATGTCTCCAAACAAGTTCCCATAGGTCTTGAAACCTCCTAAAGTCATTGGAATGAGCTTTAAAAACCTCCAAACATGCCAAAACATTCAAGAATCATCATCATTAAAAATCAACACAATAATACATACAAAAGAATAACACATTCATCCAAGTCTTCTCCAAGTGTGAAACTTGCAAAAAAAACTTGTAGGACAAGCATAAGGGAATCATAAGAGATGCTCCTACACTAGCTCTTCCACCCTTCAACAAGTAAACTCATGTGAACAAGGTAGTGAACTTAACAAGTTTGGTCTCATTGATCCATACAACATCATCAATGGATTAATCCTTCCAATGGATTAAGTATCACCTCTTGAGTCCTCGAGTAGTAGAAGCTTTCCTTCTCTTGAGTACAATTTCCTTTTGCTCCACCAAAGGCTTGGATCGATCAATAGCCCCCCTCAACTCATTGATGCTACCCTATATGATCTTCTCATCAACTAGTCCATGATAGTACATAAGATATGAAACATTAAACACAAAATACATACCAACATCATTTGATAAACCAGTCTCAAAAGCATTATTATTAATTATAGCCTTGATTTTAAAAGGTCCCATCTTCTTGGCTTTCAATTTAGAGAAGTTAACACCTCTCAATTTCTTCTTATTCAAGGGCACCCAAACCAAGTCACCAATAGCAAAATTAGACTTTGGTTTACCTCTTAGATTTGATTTACTTGTGCATGGAGATCCCTCATCACTTTCACAAAATCAACACTAAGTTGAGCTTCACCATCAAAGCTCTTCAAAGTATCCACCATCTTTGGACAAAATCCATAGTTCAGCTCAAATGGACTTTTGCCAATAGCAACATCAAAAGCATTATTATACAAAAATTTAGCATGAAATAATAAGTTTTTCCACCTATTTGGCTATCGATCACACAAACATCTTAATATGTTTAGCAAGGATTTATTCACCACCTCCATTTGGCCATTAGATTATGGATGATATGTACTAGAAAAATTCAACTTTGTCCCTAAAATCTTCCAAAGTAACCTTCAAAAATGACTTTTGAACTTGGAGTCTTTGTCATTAACAATATTCAAAGGAATATCATGCAACTTCACAACCTGCTAGAAAAATAAATTTGCAACATGAGAAGCATCACTCACCTTCTTACATGGAATAAAATGTGCCATCTTGGAGAACCTATCCATGGCAATAAAAATTGCATCGTTTCCACTTTTGATCTTTAGAATACCACTCACAAAGTCCATTGACATACTTTCCCATGGACATTTGGGAATTAGCAAAGGCATATAGTGTTCATTCATACCTTTACCTCCTTTGAACTTCTAACATGTCAATGACTCTTCATAAATTTTGAAACTTCTATTGCCATACCAGGCCAAAAATAGTACCTATTTTATCCCTACCCATGTGGCCTACCATGCACTTCAATGCATTTCAAATAAAATATTTTTCCTAAAATCATAATTAGGAACACATAGCTTTCCATTCTTAAATAATAGTTCATATTGAATATGATAGTTCCTCCACTAGTCTATCCTATTCATCAATGGCTCCTCAAGGCTCCTTCAAACCTACCCAAAATCAATATCATGCTCATACAAAGAAGTAAAATCATCGATAACTTCCACATGAGGTATGCTAAAATTTACCACATGCACCCTAGATAATGCATCAACCACCATATTAGCTTCTCTACTTTTGTGCTTCAACACAAAATTGAACTCTTGTAAGTGTGCAATTCACTTCATGTGCTTTGTACTCAACTTCTTTTGTGAGCTGAGAAATTGAAGTGCTTTATGGTCTATCATCAAAGTGAATTCCTTGGGCAATAAGTAATGTCTCAAATGCTTGATTTCTTATAGCATAACATACAACTCCTCATATATGCTATATTTTTACGTTGACTCATTCAACTTTTTAGAAGCAAACATAGGCTATCAAATACCACTAAAATTTTTGATGAATCATTTATAAAAACTTTCTAAACCAAAGAATGATCTTACCTCCCTAACATTCTTAGGAGTTGGATAATCCCTAATAGTCTTCACGTTAATAGCTTCCATCCAAATTTAATTTTTAGAAACCACATAACCTAAATATGTGATTTCCCTCTTAAAGAAATGATTTTTCTTCATGTTAATCACAAAGTGTGCCTCCTTAAACTTAAGGCATACCATCCTCAAGTGATCCAAGTGCTCTCTCTCATTAGATCCATACACCAAAATATTGTCAAAAAAGACAATACGATACTTACCAATCAAGTCCTTCAATGCATCATGCATCATGCAACAACCTCATGAATGTAGTAGGTGCATTCATGAGCCCAAATGGCATCACCAACCACTCAAATAATCAATCTGATGTTTTGAAAGGTCTTCCACTCATCACCAAGCTTGATTTTTATTTGATGGTGATCACTCATCAAATAAATTTTGCTAAAAATCTTTGCATTAGTAAGGACATCAAGGATAGCATCCATGCTTGGAATAGGAAAATTGTACCTTACTGTTATCTTATTCACTACCCTGGAATCAATTTACATCTTCCATTCATTGCTATTATTCTTTGGCACTAGCATCATTTGAATTGCACATGGTAAAATGGATTTCCTCACAAAGCCATTTTTAAGAAACCCCTCTACTTGCCTTTGCAATTCAGCCCTCTAATTTGGTGTCATCCGGTAAGCTCTCTTGTTTGGAATGGTAACACCAAGAATGAAGTTTATTTGATGCTGTACATTATTCAATTCCCCCTTGAACACCTTGGGAAATTTCTCCTTTAAGCCTATCACACTTGTAGGAAGTTCAACCTGCATATCATCATTGTTAGTAGCAATTGTTATCATAACAACAAAACCAAAATCGGTTTCATCATGTTTCTTAATATATTCCCTCTCTACTAGAAGAATTAAGGAAGCATTAAGTAAGCTTTGTTTCCTCCTTGTTCATTTTTCATAGGAATCAAATCATGAATTTCATCAAGTCTAGCAACACTCCACACATTTCTAGCTCCATCAAATTAAGCACCATTGTGAAAATTCCAAGGTCTATTGGAATTTTCACATTAGCACAATCTATTGGAATCACATCACATTTCAGAACATCACAAAAAACTTCCAATTTTAAATTTTAAAATAAATTGTTTTTTTTTATCTCTTGGAAAAAATATTTAGACAACTAATGCACCTTATAGGGTCTAGGATGAGAATTTGTTACCAAACCTAGTCTAGCAATTTCCCTAGAAGAAACAACATTTTCTTGGGCTCCCCCATCAATTAAAACATGAATCCATTCCTTACTAAGTAAACAACTAGCCTTAATCTGAAATAATAATTTCTAATCAAGATTATTTCCTCTATTCATATTTCCCATGAAGGCATAAGAATTTAATTCAAAAACATCCTCTATTTTTAGAGCATTAGGATTACCTCTCTGAAGAGCTTAACATGATGTCTCCTCCACCTCCATGGTTTATGCATCTTTATGGTTGGCTACTTTGTGAAGAATAAATTCCCGTTGCTTATGTTTCTATTCTACACATTTGAAGCACTGTAGTTTTGATGAGTTTTTTCCTTGAACCTTGCCTCACTTGCCTTGGTCCTTCTTAGCTTTGCCCTTCTCATCATCTCTTTTACTCTTCTTGTCTTGGAAGATTTGGACTTGGATCCCTTCTCAGATCTAGATCCCTTCTCCTTCCCGTTAGAATTACATTTTCTCCTACTTCTAAATCCACCTAATTTCTACTTAGCTTTGAGTGCCAAATCATAAGGCTCATGAAGGGTTTGTGGCTCATAAATAGAAAACTCTTGCTAGTACATCATTTTGAGATCTCATAAAAAGATTGAAGCTTGTTCATACTTCTACCAGTTTACCTTAACTTGATGTAATAGATTGCAAAACTTGATGTAAAATTCTTTGACATCCTTGTCACCTTGCCTTAGGAATTTCAACTTAATTATGGTTTCTTTTCTCTTATGAGACTTTTCAAATTTCCTTTTCAACCTGTATTTTATTATATCCCAATCTTTGATAGGTTGACCATTTCATCTTTCATAACCTTGGGACTCCTTTTCCCATCAAGTATAAGTCATACCTTCTAATCTAGATTTAGTAATAGGTATCCTCAAGTTATTCAATACCTCTTCTAACTAAAAATGCTTATCAAGTGTCTTCAACTAACTTGCAAAAGCATTGGTATTATCTACATCATTAAAAGTATTCAACTCTATGTATGGAAGTTTTGAAGCATTTTTGAATGCCCTTGCAAGCCTTGCCTCATCTTCATCGTCAAGCTTTCTTGAAGAAGTATTGAACACCATTGGAGCCCTTGGAGTTCTCATTTAAGAAATAGGATTTTCTCCCATTGGAATCCTTAGCTAATGGATTCCTACACTCTAATAGTTAGATTGACCTTCCTCTTCATCCACTCCACCTCCACCCAACTGTGAAACTTCTTCATACAAATGTACATGCTCTTCACCTCCTCAATTTTGGATATGGCTAGTACCAACATGTTTGTCCACCTTTGCACTAATTTCATCCAATTGAGCAACCATCATCTAGAATGCAAACTTCATGCTCAAATTCAGATTTGCACCTATTTCTTCTTGGATGTTATCTGAAATTAACAAAATCCTCAACCAATTTTCAAGAAATAATAAAATTCAGCTCTGATACCAATAACCCTAAAGTAGGTTTACTCCATAATTAAATCACCTTAAATGCACTAATGCTAGATATTATGCAAAGATAAAATTGTTTGCTAGAAAATAAGAAAAACTAGCCATCTTCAATTAATTTATTAGAAGATTACAATAGGGTTCACAAACCCATAAGTAGCCAAAACCTATCACATTCAACTGATATTTCAAAGCATGAGGCTCTACAACCACAAAATGGTTGTTCTTAATGCAAGACACAACCAATAGAAATCTTTCTCATAATTCAGGACTAAGATCTTAATTCATAAGCAAGATACAAGAGAATAGAACTCATAGACCAACATACCACACATTGATCTTGAAGCTACAATCACTAATTGCACCCACCCAATGTGCTCATCCAATCTTTCTTGCTCAACTATCCATTTTTGAAAGCTTTTTCTCTCACTTTATTACATAGATGTGCTCTCTCCTCTCTCTCTCTCATGGATGGATACATACATAATTATAGAGATCCAACCCCCTATGAAGCTTTCTATTTTCCTTTCTAGATGTTATCCATAAGGATTTGGAGTCTTTAAGTTTATTTGATCCATAGATGTCTATAATTCTAGGTAGACATCTACATTTTTGCATAGATGTTTATCATGTAGGTGCCAAAAATAAAAATGCTTGTTTTGATGCCTAAAACCTCTAGATGCCTCCAAACAAGTTCCCATAGGTAAAGAGACCTATAAAGTCATGAAAATGAGCCAAAACCACCTTCAAACATGCCAAAACATCCAAGATTCATTATCATCAAAAATTAACACAAGAAGACACATAAAAATAGAACACACTTGTCTAAGTCTTTTCCAAGTGCAAAACCTACAAAAAAAACTTGTAGGATAAGCATAAGCGAATCGAAAGAGATGTTCCTAAACTAGTGGACAAGTAAGTAATGCATGAGAACCTATCCTTGGAAGGGGAATAACTTCTAGAAATGGCTACTAACACCCAATAGGTTGAGGAGAAAAAAGGAGGAATCCATCCCAGAAGGAGCTCATGTTTGATTAGTTAATTAGTGAGATAATGACTTATCAAGGTGATGATTAGTAGCTAGTGTGAGAGGATAATCAACCACACTAGGACTAAGACATGGCCCAAACACCTATAAGAGGCAGTAGTGAAAATGTTTTTGCAATGGATGAAATCCTGATGAAGTAATTCCATGTGAATGCATAAGGCCTATAGGTCATGAAATTATTTTCTTAGCGAAGAACCAATGAAGTTATTTGAGGAATAAGCATCATCCAACTTTGTGTTAATAGTCATGGTAATACAAAGGATGCAAGTGTTATTTGGATTTATTAAAAATAAAGTATCTTTAGATGGCTTTTCAAGTCCTTTGTTAAATCCTAGGTCTCAACCCTAAATAGGCATTGGAAACTACAAAGCTAGAGTATGATAGAAGTAAATAGAATTTCCAATGGATTAGTGAAATGCACTAAGATTGGGAAGAATACCAAATAAGAAAACACTTTATTGGATTAACACTCATACTAAGAGATGAAAGCTAGAGTGAATGGGATTAGAGACTCTGTTAGTCCTAGTTGTAAATGATGGATGCTAAGTATTATGTGTATCAACCTATGTTGTGCTATAGCTAACACATTAAGTATCTAACTTGGGGAGTACATTCACAAGAATGAAACTCAAACGAATTGAAAAAGGCCCACACAAGTGGTGAAGCATGTAGTTTAATTAGATATAAAGCAAAAAACCTTACCATGCCATGAATCCTCCTATGAGAGAAGAGTGTATTTAGAAACATGAACATAGGTAGTGCATGGTTGTCATTAGCTTATGCTATAGGATGTTAGGTCTAGTCCCATAATAAGCACAATTATCATGAAGTTTGAAACCCTAACTAGACCACTGGTGATGAGGAAGAGGAAGGTGACGATGAGATCAACTCATCATGCCCCTTATACTATGGGCCACATAGATGCTACAATGGCCAAGATAAAGCACTATGATTCTTTGAGGGCTACCGAATCTTAAAAATCCAATATTAGTTTGGATTGTAGGTTGTAACTCACCTATATTAAGCAGGAATCACTAGTAATCATTGGTTAGTCATACGATAGTAAATTTATTCTTGGACCTTATACACACTACCTATCACATTATAGGAGTTGTTCATGTTTAAAGTCTTTACCTTAATTGCAACAAAGTAAATAATAAAGGTAGGATTACTAACTGAAGTGAAGTCGTAATAAGGTAGTCATACTATAAGGTACAATTGGATCACCCCCTTTTTAGGGAGAGTTAATGCTTGTTGAGATTTTTGGCTTTTACTCAACATCCATGAGCCACATTTGAGCTAATTGGAAGTATTATTTCATTTTTCAAAGTAAGAACAAGTTCATAAGCTTATTATCCTAGGTTAGAGTAAGTTTATAAGATTTTGCATCTTGTTTTCCAAGCCATATTGCCAACAACATGGTAGTTAGGTAATGAAATAGGTTGTCTCTTACTTTGCTTTTGGTATAGTGGGTTCCCCATTAGAACAGTAGGGCTATTCACTTAGTGGTAGATCATTCCCTTGATGATTATGTTATTATATCTAGGTTGTGAAGGCTCTCAAGTACATGGATAGTTTAATGTGCTCTTCAGTATCTACCTCATAGATGAACATTTAAGGTACATTAGCATGACATATTTCTCCTATTCAAACTAAGGTTTGAAACTAAACATCTTCTTAGAAGGATAAATGGGATGATTTAGGTAAGATCCAAAGGAGATCAAACTTTTTATTTGTTTGTGGGATCTGGATGGTTTGAGGAAGCTAGTTATCTGTGGATTCTCTCTTCTTGAGAATCCATGTATTGCTTATTAATGTATGGATGGCTATCTCTCAAGCATAGGTTGAAGTCAAGTGCAACCTAGATGTACATGGAAAATGAAGCAGCTAATAATGCATCTTCACAAACTAAGAATTATGATATCATTCTCCTTTTAGATAGGATGATAGAGAAATTGTACCATTCAAGCCATCATTTAAGCCCTTTAATGCTTTTTTGGGAGGTCTATTAGAAGAGGATCCTAATCTTATTCAAAGGAATGTCAGTTTTATCCAAATTTTTTAGGATTTGATCTACTCGAAAGAATGCTTAGTGTAAATAAATCCTTGATCTTCAACTCCCTAAGTTGTTATGATGAATGGTTTCCAAACAAGTACAAGGCGATTTCCTTATCCATTTTTCTAACAGTGGGAGAAATCTCAAAAAAGGATCTTGGAATGTGATTGATTAGACTAAGAGGAAGAATGTTACCAAGTCTCTTTTCATCATAGTGATTTGGCAAGAAAGGGAAACAAACATACTTGAAGAGTAGAGTACAATAGAAAGTTATATGCTACATTCGAGAAGGATGAATTACTCCAAAAAAGGAATCTATGGATATGTTTCCAGCTAGTCAAATAGTTAGTACACTAATTTGCTTCATGGATAAGATCTTTCGTTCAAGTCCAAGATAGCCAATGTTGGGAAATTTTGTATATAAAAAAAATCTAATTTTTTAATGCATAATTCACTAGGTTTCACTAGTATGGGGATATACCTCATTTGGTAGAGCTATGCTATTGTAATTGGATCATTGTGAGTATGGGTTGGATGCTTAATTGTTAATGTGGTAATGATAGTATCCTTTACCTAAATAAGAGCCTCATTTTTCTTAGGAATGAGAAAGAGGACTAGAACATGCCACTGAAAAACTCTACTAAGATAAAGATGAAATGTCAAGAACGAAGAGAAGGTAGGATGGGTATTTGGTTAGATCTAGTATGGATCATACATAGGAAATAGTTGAAGTCAGCAACTCTCCAAGGGTTTAGCATCTAGAATTTCTGGGAAAGAGGATTAAGTTAACCCTTCTAAGAAACTTGATGTACTATCTTCCTTGAATCCTTCAAGTAAAATGTGGCAAAAGGAAAAGCCATTCCATGCACTGACCCTATCATCTCCACTCCATAGAAACTATGAGATCGATTTAGGAATGTCAGAGGCATCCAAGGATCACAAACTAATCATATACCTTGATTCCATAAGTGGAATGCATAAGCTATTCACTCTAGTTAGTCAAGAAGGGTTAGAGAAGGGTAATCCTTCATTCTTCTAATATGCAAGAAAAAGGTAGAGCTTATTTTATTCTGGACTCTTATAGGATTTTTTAGAACCATAAGAAGTCTATTTTAGGAATTCCACTTAGCACCTTTTTGGATGAGTTACTCTTTGAAGAGCATAGTATGATTAAAGTTGTGAGCTATATTCAGTGGGAAGGGGGGTGAAGGGGGCGTTATTGTCTATCATTGGCCTTTATGGTAGAATCAGTTGGGGAGGCCTAATAGATGATGGTTTATCCTTTGATAGATATTAGTGGTTCAAGTACACTTATCTCTAACCTACAATTCTATCCAATAAAGGAGAGCACTAAATTTATTAAGAAGACTAGGAATTTAGGAATTTTCATGGACATTGATAAGATATGACATATTTCTTTATGATAGAAATGATTTAGTTCCATTAACTAAATAAATGATGATGTTCAAATGAAGAATGACTTATGATGGATACCTAGACATCGAGAGATGAGGAAGGACATGATCAATGATGAACTATTTTGGGAATTGTAATTCACATAGATCCAAGGATTTTCAAATAGGTTAAGCTTTTAAATTGCTACTAAGTCCATGGGTAGGCAAGGGGTAACTTAGTAAACTAAAACATCTTAGTAACCAAAGGAAAAGAAAGAAAATGTTATTCTCATAGTAGCGATAAGAAAAATGGTGGAAACCTAAACCATTCTTTTCTTTGATGACAATGAGAATCATGTACAATCAGGTTGTGGGAGAGAAATATAAGTGTTGTGTCACTAGGTAAAGCAATTGAGTCCTACACCCTAGATGGTAAGAGTCTAGTAGTTGAAAGTAGCATTGGCTTATGTTCTAATCCAAGTAGCATGGATCATTTGGAATCTTGCATGAATCAACAAGGATAACCCTACAAGGCCAAATACTCTTAGATGATCATGAGGAAAAGGTGAAAAGAACCCCTATCAGGGAATGAAATAGAACATGAAATCATAAGCCTCCAAACAATGGAAGGAGAATGGAAACTCTGATTGCATGTCTTTTGAAGAATGAGCTAGGAAATTATAGGTATTGGATTGGTTAAGGGTATCCACCAAAGTTGTAGTGAGAGCAAGTTTTCATAGGGAAATTATTACTACTTATGGACCCAAACTTGGATGATCTATCCATGACTAGGATGAAGCTTGGATGAAGCTAAGTAGAAGTCTAAATTGAATGATGTTGAAACATCAATAGATGAGTTGTTGTTATGGGTGAAATGCCACTTGAACGCAAAGCTAGTTACCTCTTTCTAAAATGCATTGAGGCACAATAGTTAACTAGACCATTTAGGGGTAAATTACTATTTTGTTATGGGCTGTGTAAGTGGTATAACATTAAGAAAAACTATGAATACTATATATGTAATGGTTAGCCTATGAGATGATGAGAGATAAGCTTCATCATCAAGAGGGGAATAACCTATATTACCAAATAAGACCCCTAAATGACCACTTAGTGATGAATAATGTATGAGTGCAAATACAACTAGGAGGTTTACCTAGAAGCAGCCACCCTTGAAAGAGTGCATAACAGCTTACTAATCAAGTGCTTTGCATCGAAGATGAATAAGACTAAGTGATTTGCTAAAGTTGTGGAATATCTAAAAACATCAGTAGGAGAGTATTTCATTTCATAGAAAATCATATTTGTGAGTAGATGTATATGAAGTGAAAGTAAGAATGTTGGCTTGAGTAATGTAAACATTAGTAAGAATCTAATGCCCCAAAAACCTAAGGGTTCCTTCACAACATTCATTTGTAAGGGGTGAGTTAAGACCTAAGATTAAGATAAAAGGCATTATCGATGAATAATAGGTGAATATTCTTGGACTATACTTTTTCAGTATCAAGGGATAGCAAAGGCTAAGTTAGCCAAAAAAATGGTTATCAATTCAAAAATGCAAGATGACCTTGGGCCAAGCATCGAGTATAAGGTGCTATGGTATTGAAGTAACCTAGGTTATACTTCCAAGATAAGTTCAAATAAGGTTCAAAAAAATGGTAGCTATACCTAAAATTAATAAAGGTAGGTAGGTAGAGAATACCTAGGGGCTTGAGACAAGTATCTCTAAGAAACTTGGCAAAATAGTCTCATAACTTTGGAGTAAGGGGTGCCTTTTCACAAAAGAAAGAAGGTTATAGTGACCAAGCCTAAGTGACTATTTATAAAAAAAAATAGGTCTTTGCATAGTTGTAAGATCATGTACTAAAAGTTTAAGGAAGTTAATAACCTAATGATAGGAAAGTCAATGACCAAAGCCCCAGTGAATGACAACTATAACTATAATGGTATTAAGGTATTGTAATGATTTGGATGTTGTCTATGAGAGAGAATTGGTAAAATAGTGTCTATAAAGATGCTCACTACTTTCACCTAGATAAAAAAGATCCTATGAATCTTTACTATTTCCTAAGATTGAGTTTGGAATTTTCTTGCATAACTTAGATGAGGGGTAAGGAAGGCCTCCTTGAGGGGATCCAAAGATATTAGTGAGGTACCACTCTAGAAGTTCTAGAACTCTAGCCTTGTGTTCAAAACCTACAGGCCAAGGGGCAATGCCAGGTAGATAGTTTCTATTGGGTGTAGGCCTTCCTAAAGGTAATGAGTAAATGTAAAGGTTTCCTTGGATCATATGATTATCAACCCTTGAGTGTAAAGCAATAAGGAAGCTTTATTGTAAGGCCCACCCATAAAGTAGAGATGAAAGTCAATCTTAATGATCTAATGATGCTGAGTGGAAGGGCTGTCAATCAACAGATAAAATTTACTTAGGAACAATAGGCTAACCTTTTCCAAGAGGCCACATCGACAGGAAGGTTTGACACCTTGATGTTGACTCTTTGCCACCAAGGATGGCAACATGTTCCAAGGGTTAGGCTATTTTCCCATTAAAGCAATACATGAGCTAGGTTTAGAATGTTGTGAAATAGTTTAGTCTATATCCAATCTAAGCATTAGAATAGTGAAAGGACCTTTTCTTAGTATGAGAGGACTAGGCAAGATGCATTTCTAGTGTACTAGTTATTGTGCCCATGGTAGATACTAGATAGCCAAGTGCAAAGTGAATATTTACTTAGAGCATATAAGTAAGAAGCCCACCTCAAGATGGCTGCTCTCCAACTTACCAGCCTCTAGTTGCTAACATAGCCAAGGGTGGTTCTCTATGATTACACAAGGTCAAGTAACCTTTTGATCAAGATAAGGTTACGAAGAGATGATCCATTTATCATCATGATAGGTGTCAAGTAGAGATGCAATAATATATGTAGCTAAGATATCCTAAACGACTAAGGGATTTGAACCTTGTTCTTATATTCCTAACTTGATTGATATGATTGGGCACTAGCCATATATTTTCATTGTGCAATTTTTTAATAATATGAAACTAAGCAACAAAAAGTCCTACCTTGTATATATGTTGAATAAAAGGGTTTTATACTTGGAACAAGTATCACCACTTTTGGAATTAGTGCCTAGCAGACAATACCTTTTAGTTATGTCATCCTTTTTTCTTTTATGGTTGGACATTCTAGTGTCCAAAGCATAGAGGAACCATACCAACCTATCATCCCAAAGTTGTTTGATGAAAACCATCTTGAATTTAATGGTTAAAATTTGCTATAGTGATGATACTACAAGGGAAGCCCCATAGAAAAATAACTCGATGCTAGGATAGCTTCATATCTCTTACTCTCTTCCAAATACCATACATAGTTGGACATCCTATTGTTTTTGCTCCACACTTTAAAGCACAATATCTTGTGAGAAACTTGCTCCTACATTCTTCTAGAATTACTGAGATGAGAAAAGCATTTAGAAGGGACTCAAGGAAATAGATCTCCATGAGGAGGAGGGGAGCCTTGTAGCTTAGAGGATGAGATCATGTAGCTATGGATCATGATGTCAAAGGTTCAAATTTCTCCATAAGGGTGTAATTATAAATTTCTCCATAAGGGTGTGTTCAAATTGACATGATTTTTAATCCATACCATAATTGATACTTTACAAGTTAAGCATTATCATCATGAGGATATTTGTTATGAGGATGTTATTCATAAGGGTTATAGAGGGATGGATTGTATGAAAGTAGGTAGACCACCTATAGGAGTCAAATGTGGAGGCTACATGGTAGGAGAGACTGTAAATTTGTTAAAAGTATCAAACATATTTGTCCAATATGATGTAATATTATTTGATGTGTTGGCTGATGTAGTTTGTGAAGGGTTTTCTGCACCTTTGAATTATGCAAATTTTTGTGTTATAATTGTTGATAATGGTATGATCCATTATTTGCAGCCAATCGTGTTACTACATCCATAAGAAAAAAACCTTGTATGCATTTGCTTCAATTAGCTAGTTTGGTTGAAAATCATACATATAAATAGGATCTTATCAAGAAATATGTCGAAACTTTCCCAATGCCTATAATAGAAGTATTGCCTCTTATTGAACATATGCGAGTTTCTAGACTAAGGGGTAAAACCTTATTTGAAGTAGTTGCATCTGAACCATGTCTTAATTATGTTTGTAAATATTATATAACTATCATGGATCAACTCTTATCCCAACCAAATGGAATCCTACCAAAGAAATTGTTGAATTGGAAAATTTTATGGGTACTCTATGATGTTTCTAGAAAACAAGGTGGTTAAGGAAAGAACCAAAAATCCAAAAAGAATATGGGTACTTTTATAGTTTGAAATTAATTGGATAATGTTATGAAGAAAAACTAGATCAATTTTGTGACAAACTATTGAAAAATTGAATAATTCTAGAAGAAAAGGAAATGAAAGGCCATGGCTCATTCAGTTAAAATCTATAATACATGTATTGGTTGTACGTAATGTGTCCAAGAATGTCCTTCAAATGTATTAAAGATGGTGCCTTGGAATAGTTGTAGGGCTAAACAAATAGCTTCATCTCCTTGAATTGCAGATTGCATTAGTTGCACAAGATGTGAATTTGCTTGTCCCACTAATTACTTAACTGTACGCATGTATTTACAAAATGAAAACCCAACCATAAGTATGAATACCTATACCACAAAGATTTATTTCTAAAGAACAAATCCAAACAAAAAACAATCCTAATGAAGCTACAAGCATTGGCTTTTGTCCCCACCATCTCTTATTCAATCTTATATGAACATAATTTGCAAGATTTAGTGAAGTTATCAATGCCCAAGTTTCTTTTGAGTACCAACTCCAATAATGATCCCAAGTGTCATTTACCCATACTACTCCAGAAAGAATACTTAAAGTTTAAAAAGTAAATCTAAGAATTATGCTATAGAAACTCATATGATCCACTTGTTGGATCATTTGAGTTTTTTGCCAATTTTCCAATAGAAAAACAATGTGTGTTTTTAAAAGTACTATGGTGTTTTTCGAGTCCATAGCTAAAAGAGCTATTGATGATAAGGATCCACATAGAAAAGTAATGTAACCAAGAAAAATAATGGTTATGTGCATTATTAACTAGTGAGATTGTAATGTGAGTATGAATTTTTGTGACTATTACATATCTATTGGAAGAACTAAAGTGGTGAACCCATGAGTAAACAAGGCACTTCACATAGTTATAATACTAATCCATTGCATATTAGGACTCTAAAATTGAATAAAAATATTAATAAAACAAAAATTACAAGAAAGAGAGATTAAAGATACATACATATTACTTAAAGGTAAATGCCTTGAATAAAACCACTAAATCATTAAAATTGTTGTAGTACACAAGAAGACAATAAGTACACCCCTTTCTATGGAATCACCTATTTTTGTAATGGGATAAACTAAAGTTCCTCTGAAAACAAAAGTAATTATTTTTTAAAAAGCAAAATATATTTGGACTATATTACTTAGCTTTACTTCTTAGATAAAATTGAGAGTTCAATGCCCTAAGAGAGCACCTAGCCCCTAGAGTAAATTATCTTCTAATAAAAAATTATTAGAGGCAGAACTTTAGAGCGGTCTATCTTCCTTCGATACTACTAGTATCTGTGTTAATCTGGGTAATCACATATGAAGGCCTTGTTGGAGTTGGGAGAGGAACAAAAGGAGTTGAAAGCATGAGCATGACAGCTGACATTGAAGGCCTCATCGGTGAATCAGCTTGTGTGCACAAAAGTGCTATTTGAATGCATCTTTCTATTTGCTCCATGATGCCTGCGTCTTTTATGATTTGGTCAACCATTACTGTAATATCCTCTTCTTGGTACAGTCTCCATGTCTGGAAAACAAGAAGTTAAAACGCAATCAGCTCTATTATTCTAATGTCATGAATGAATTTTGCATTTTTTTTGGGGGGTTTTATAGGCTAATTGATGAGGTAGGTTAAGGATTTGGGATGATTCACTATGACCGAGGACTTTCTACCGGAAGCCATGATGAATTTTGAAATTCTATCATTGAATAAGTAAAATTAACAGCTTACCCATTCTACAAGGCTCTGTAAAGCCCCTGGAGGATCAAAATTTCTCATATTCTTTCCACTTATGATTTCTAACAGAAGAACACCGAAGCTATATACATCTGCCTTTGTGGTCAATTGACCTGTTACTGCATACTCTGGGGCTAGGTACCCACTGGAATAAAAATAGAAACAGAAACAGAGGAAAATTAAATTATTTCCATAAGAAATTTAAAAGTCCAATACGCTACTAAATGCTCCCAAAACGCTTACCAGGTTCCAGCAACTTTCGTTTGAACACGACTTTCATTGTCTTGGAAAAGTCTTGCCGTACCAAAGTCTGAGATTTTTGGGTTGTAATTTTCATCCAGTAAAATATTGTTTGCCTTGATATCTCTGTGTATAATCCTAACTTTACTATCTTCATGGAGATAGACCAGTCCTCTGGCTATTCCCGTAATAATTCTGTAACGCGTTTTCCAATCAAGATGGATTGCTTTGGACGTATCTGACAGGTAGCAGAGTCACGGATTACATTAATATGATGAAATCCTCGAAATGTATTAAAAAAAATGAACGGAGAATTGCCGGTTGAATAAATTCCTAAGTTTTTCATAGATGAAAAGCGATTTAAAAATTCCGTTGTCTTCAAATCTATCTCGGATGGTTTTTAATAATACCAAGAACTTACCAAAAAGATGCTTATCAAGGCTAAGTCCAGGCAAATACTCAAATACTAGTATTCTGTTTGCGTTTTCAGTGCACCAACCCAGAAAGTTTACCAGGTTCCGGTGTTGAACGTTGGCAAGCAGCTTAACTTCATTCACAAACTCTTCTTCTTTTAAACGAACAGATTGCACAAGTTTTTTCACAGCCACTACTTCATCGTTGGCCAAAGTTCCCTGAGATTTGGAAAAAACAGAAGAACAAGACGAAAAACCAAAATGAAATGTCATTTAACTTTGTTGCCAATTAAAGCAGTAGTGCTTAAGCATCTATGATTCTACATATGTATATAACCTTAAAAATTATATCATAGAAGGTATACAACCTTGTAAACTGCACCGAATCCTCCCTCTCCAAGTTTCAGTGTTTCATCAAAGTTGTTGGTGGCAGCGTTCAACTCATCCAAGCTAAATATCACAGGCTGACCATTGCCCAGAAAATCACTGACTATCTTTTCTGGAACACCAGCGTTTCCTTGCAGAAATCGGAATGAAAAGATAAACTAAAGGACTAAATGTAAGGTCAGCCTACGATGATGCTTTTATAACTCTAAGATGGGATTTTATTCTGCGAAGATTTTATCTTACCACTTGGCTCAGGATTTATAGCGGGTGTTTTCATCCTGTTAGCCAAATAACAACTAATAAACAATAGCAGAAGTATTAGCAGAGAGCCACCAGTTGCTCCTAGGATCGCTGCTAACTTATTGCTGTAACTTTCTGCAAAGAAAACAGCAACAAAATTGAACACCCATAGTATATAGCAGTGCTAAGCAGGGCCGGAAATTTTGCTTTAAGAATGTCCCGCGGACGGGGACGCTATCCAAAATGTTCCAGGTCCATCATGGTACGTATTATAATATTTCAAAATAGATTTTATACCTTATACCTATCTTTTTTGTACAAAATATTTTGAAATTGTTTCATCATCAAAATTGCAGTAAAAACCTTTAAAATATCTCACAAATCACATTCTGCAACAAGTTTATCTGTAATCAGTGGTGCTTTTAAACAAAATCTAATCTAAATAAATTTATTACTCATAACGTCTGGGTTCCCAAAAACCTATTCCGTCTTCAATTGGGGACTGGTCCCATATCTGGAACCTGTGAAACACTACTCACAAATCACAATATACACCAAATTTATCCATGCAGTGATTCTAAACATAATCCAATTTAAATAAAATTATTACTCATCATTATAACATTTTCAAAAACCCATCCCATCCCAAAGGTATCTAGGAACACTGATATATATATATATATATATGAAAGATTGGAATTAGACAATTGGGAATTAATGAAGATCTGACTTACTTCGATCTGGTGACGGTTGTTGTAAAACATCATTGGAAGGGGAAATACTATTGTCCGCCAGGACAATTGGGGAAGCAACAGAAGGAGTTCCCGAGTATAACTGATATACATCATATCCAGTCATGCAACTGGCCGTCAGACGCCCAGCACCTATATTACCATAGTATCCCTTATACAAATTATTCAAGGTGGCTTGTAAACATATGTTGCAGTCAGCCATAGATATATCCATCCAACACTGAACAATAGCGTAGATCTGTTCATATTCCGACGAATAATTTGTAAAACCAAAGGCATATCTACTGCTAGGGCTTCCTGTTGCATTTATAACAAGACTGTTAAAAAGTTCCTTAACAACCTTCATGAACGGATCACGATCCGAAACATAACCCTGGAACCTTGTCTCCCCTGATGTATAATCTAATTGTCCATAGAACTTGCTATTTTCCCAACGCAGATAGCACTGTTCATACCAAAGTTTTGCTCCCAAATATTTGCCGCACTTGGAACGAATATCCCTTATCGCCTTCGTTACACAGTCTACGCAGAGGTCCGGCGATGTATCTCCTCTGCACTGAACAAGCCCATACAGTCTGTCTGAACCTTTCCCAACAATTGAAGTATTGTAGAATGGATTGGCTGAATATGAAAGGTTATATAAAAGATTACTGAGCAACTGATCCAAGTTCCTCTCTATTGCTGAGCCAGCTGTGAAATTTGCAGTTGAATTACACTCAACGTACCAGAAGTTGTTTCCGGCATAGCTTAGGGTTGGAATGCAACACAAAGTTAGCATGAAACACCAAAAAATTGCAATCCAAATGTCCTGTCTGTGTGGCATGCCATTCTCAATTTCCTAGTGTAGGATCATCGCTTGGAGATTCAATGCTCTTTCCATTAAGGAGAGTCTTGGGAGAATCTGTTACCAATGAGGAAAAGCTTAACTTTTTCAAGTGACTGCACTCAGGCCCCAATTCATATCTTTTGACCCAAGAGAAACGAGCCCTCTACCATATCTCTAAATGATGGTCCATCCATTAGGACTACCGGGTGAAACATGGTCCATCCATTAGGACTACCGGGTGCAGTTTCATGTAGATAGAATGAACAGAGAGTATACTAAATCATTGTATCTACTGATGAGTATATACTAGAGCGTAGATAGAATGAACCTAAACATGGCCACTGGTCTTAATAAGCTTAATTAAATACAATGATTCATCTAACAGTGAATGAGCTTACTAGTTGTATGAATAATTTAAGAGAAAAGAAAATACAATCATTTTGAGCATGACAATTAACTGAATGATTGTCTAGGTTGCAGACAGTAAATTGGTCATTAATTAGAAGCTCAATGTTTACCTTGACCAGATAAATTTCTCCGGTTGATAAGGAAAAGCCTAACTTCCGACAAAAATATGGTTACATGTATAAACCAGAGCCTAACCTCTTATGACTGGTTAGGATAATAATAACTAATAAGAAAACAGTAAGCAAGAAAGATACATGAGATCCTGCCAAGCTTTCGACGTAACCAGGTTGGGCAAGGTAACATCAAGCTTTCAAATTTTGGCAAATGTTTGGTAAGGTCAAGTCCGGTGTGTTCTTGAGCGTTGCATCAGTCATATTCCGTGCATTTAATCCCAAGAACATGGACAAATGAACGATGAACGTGCAAGGCAAACCATGGATGACAGGTAATTGGAGCATCCAATGGCAAATAGGTCTAGCCTTGTAGATATGAACGATGAATGTGCAAGGCAAACCATGGATGACAGGTAATTGGAGCATCCAATGGCAAATAGGTCTAGCCTTGTAGATAGGTAACGTGTTTGGACCATGCAAGAAGAAGATTCAAAATTCATTGAAAAATCCAATGCACATTGATGATGGATAGTGAAGGATAATGTTCATTGACTACCAGGGTAAAGTTTCTGATTGCTTTTGTTTGGGTGCGAATGTTCCGCAGTAAACTCAATGGAGGCGGTCATGTTGTCGTTCTGGGTCAAAGACGCATAATGCCTGATTTGCATCTCAAGAGGTTTTCTGCAGGGATCCTTGCCGTGAAGGCACGGTGTTAATGTCTGTTTCCAATTAAGTGCTTTTCAGTATCGTTAAATGTGAGATTATTGGAAATCATCACTGATACTTACATACCGGTATATATGTTTCTAAGGATAGTTATTTGTAATAATAAAAGTCGCATTCTTTGTTTTGGTCCCCATTAACATGTATGGTAAGACTTAGTATGCAACTTGCAATGATATTGTATATGCTTTTTAGACAATAAGCTAATCATTCATGGTACTTCTAGTTCACATTTAAGTATTATTATAATTTTTTTTACTATGTTGCTTATGTGTTTTGGGGTGTAACCATAGTCAAATTAATTTGGTTTCAATATAACTTCCCTTCTTCCTTTCTAAGAATTATTCTCATATTTTGGTGGATTTAGGGTACAAGAGAATGTTGGGCCTACGAATTAGCTACCCAAAACTAAACTTAGGATTGACATAGCATAGGTTTCCACAATGTATCGGATGTTGTATACATACTTGTTATTAGGATTTATGAAAGTGAAACTCAAATTCTTTACTTCCATCTACTAAGATCATTTGGATTAATTGGACTAGTTTCAAATTTTTTTAATAGAAGTTTTGTTTTATTGAATTTATAACTTAGTGCTACTTAGTGAAATTGAACCAATGACTTGGGGTTACCATGTTGAAACTCTTACCACCAAGCTTGCACCTCACTAATATTTATATTATACTATTAAAAAAGTGATATGTGGTGTAAGTGGTTAGTTCATTGTCTTATTAAACAAGAGGTTGTTAGTTGGAGACATTCATAAGGCATTGCTATATTCCTTCATAATTCATCTATATTATCATGTTGCCTATATACCTTAGGATGTAATTATAGTTATTCTTCTAAATTCCAACACCCCCTTTGTATTTATACTATTATATGTTATGGTAGTTAATTTTTCCAGATTTTTATTTCAAACTTGTATATGTAGTGGCATGTAGTTATTAAAAATGTATAAGAGGCTAGACCTTTAATGATTGGTGTGCATGTTGCTTGTTATTTTTGATATATTGTTTATGATCAACTTAAATACAATTTGTGTACAACTACTCATGTAAATATTTCAATAATCCATATTTAATCATGGATTATTATATGAATTTTGTTATCCATGAACACTATGATTTTGCTTTATTTTCTATTACAAGGTTGTTATCACTACATAGATACAGTTTTTCATGCTAATCATAATGTAGAAAATTATACTTTTCTATGAAACCATTGTACTATTTTCTTCCTTAATTATCCATTCATTACTACCACTTGGTATTGTTTTATATTCAATACATAGGTATATCTAATGTTTGGGGTAACATTAAAAGGATTATTGATGAGCGGCGAGGTACCCCTATGCCCAACCATACGAATATGAGTGTTCACGCGTGATCCAATCGAACTTCGAGCATAAAGTGCTTATGCACATATATAGAACAAGGATGAGTTATGCAATCATTGTCTTCCCAAGCTTACTTGTAAGGCTCAATTGTATGGTTAAGTAAACTTAAGGTATGTGATTTTTATTATTTTATGTTTTATTTTCTTGATGCTTAAAAGAGAGAAATGAGGTAATTTAATAACCAATTTGATTTAACTAGTTAACTATTCCCTAACTAATCCTAACACTAGCATCCACTCCCACTCTCCGGACACATCCTGAACTAGTGTAACACTACTGTGATTACCAAACACTAGTCATTACTAGGTTACCAAGTGTTCCCACGTAGGCTAATTCGTGTTGAGTGTGCTAATATGTTGATAATTAACAATTCAATATAAATAGCATTGATTAACTAATGAGAGCATCAAATAATAGTAAATAACATTAAATGCAATAATAAAGCTATTCTGAATGTTACAAGGTTTATCACAAAGTTCATCTTTATTTCCGAACACAAGGTGTGCTTAGGTACACAATGCTCGAATAAAGATCCGTTCACTTTATGACTCCTACTACAGGCACTTAGAAATAATTCTAACTCTAGAAGGGAAAAACTACAAGAGTTCGACTAAGGGACTAAAAACTAATGCCAATCCAAGTGCCCCTATCTCCTATTTATAGCCAATGAGATAGGTTCTGACATCACATGTTCAATATCGCTTGGACATCTCTGATATCGTGTATTCGATATCGAGGGTCCAATATCAAGGGTCTGATATCGAGACTCATCATACCCCCATGACTGAATAAAAACTCATCCTCAAGTTTCTTACAAAATATTGGGAAGGTATGGGATTATTGACTAAATGACAACTGACGGTGACATGGAATGACAAACTCAAAGTGCTCGATGAACGGATCAACAAACGTATTATAGCATTGGTGTTCATAACTATTGTGGTAAACCTGTACATAGATGACATCCAAACTCTTGTTTGACAACTTGAAGAAAGAAAGAGAGAAAAAAAATGAGGCGCGTTGCTGCCGATGTCAAAAATGTGCATACCATTGTTCATCCATGGCCACATGACCAAGCTCATTCCTTGCGTAAATGTTCTTGCTCTAGTCCATCCTTAATACTTCCTCCTATCCTAGTTCATTGTTCATGTGATTGCCATCTGCACACACAACAAAATCACGAATTAGCAAGGATAGATAAGATATAATGTAGTTGATACCTTGCCTCGCACATTGGCTAGGTTGTGGGTATGGTAGATACTGGGTTAGAGGTTTGTAATTGATAACTACCCAAGGTGTAGAAGTGAGATAAGTAATGGAATGGAAAAATTTATGACAAGCCCCCAAGACTAAGAGCGAACCTCTAGTAGCAATAGGATGGGAAACAAAAGAAAAAGGAAGAGAAGAGGAATAACAACGGTGAAGCCAATAAAAGAAACACAAAAATGGATGTCATGGATGGGGTGGAACAAGAAATAGTTGATTGCAAGAAATGTTTAAGGGAAAAGAACTTAACAATTGCACCAAAAAGGAATGCTAGTGGGTCCTCCCCAAAGTAGACTCATGCCCGTTATGCCCTGAGAAACCCCCAAACCAAAGAGTCTGTAGGCTCTAGGAATGACATATGGAGACAATAGTTAAGAATTTACCGAAGAATAACAAGGTGTCGATCAAGATATAGACTAATCATAAAATCGGCAATGAGATGGAATATGGAAGGAAATATGGGAAGAGAAGAGAGAATGGAATGGAATCCCAAAATCAAGGTTGTGTAAAGTCCCTTGTGTAGTATGTGGTTAAGGTGACTTAATAAAATTCAACCCAAATCTAGATTAAAACTAACCACATTCAATGACATTGCATCAACACACTTGACCAACCCATCCCCTTGAAGAAACAAGAATGCTTTCACAGAGCAACCACCATCCCAAAAAGAGAAGAATAGAGAATTAGGAAGTGAGAAAGGGCCTTCATTAGAGAGAACCTTCATGCATGGGTAGCATGTCTTTCTAGTTCCATAACCAATGCTTGTTGCCCTTGTTTCTTTATTATGTCTAAGGAGTGTGCTTTGAATTCCTA
>MNCI01018474.1:116840-145877 GCA_015680685.1 Gnetum montanum
AAAAACAAGTAAATATGAAAAATGTATCAAACAAAAATATGTAAAAAAAAAAAAAAAAGATAAAAAAAACTAAGGGCTTAGAATGACTAGCATTAGTGGCCATCTCCCCCATGATTGAGTTGGAAGGAGGAGATCTAAAATAATGAGCAAGGTTGTCCATCAATAGAAGTAGTGCTAATACTGGTCGTTTTTGGCTCATGGAAAGGTTTGGTTTGCTGGATGTTGACCAATAATTTCTTATCTGAGCTTCTAGGTTTATAGATCATCATGGCCCTTGAAGGAAAATTTTCATGAAAGATGTAAGGTCCTTCCCACAACATTTGAAATTTAGTTCATTGTAGCACATGTGCGGGATTCCAATAAAGAACCCTATCTCCTGGTTGGTATGTGACTTTTCTAATTTTCAGGTCATAACATTATTTGTTGAAGGCCTTACGTAGTTCATTGGATGACAAGGTAGCTAATTGATTTTCATCTAGCAAGTTAAGATTCATTAACTATTCTTTCTGTGCTAGACTAAGATCAAGGTTAAGGTCACATGCTATGAATAGTGTACAAAGCTCAGCTTGGATGGGAAGTGTTGGAAGTTTACCATATACTAACTCATAGGGAGAGTAGCCTATAGGGAGTTTCCATATGGAGAAGTATGCCCAAAGAGCATTGTTTAATTTGGTGCTCTAGTCTAGCCTATATTTGCTAATGGTTCGTGTCAAGATTTTTGTGATTTCCCTATTAGTGACTTTAGCTTGACCATTTGCTTGAGGATGATATGGTGTAGTTAGTTTATGCTTGACTCTTAAGCATTGCATCAACTTCTAAAAAGTCGCACCTATAAAATGTATACCATTATTAGAAATAAGTGCATGAGGCATGCCAAACCTATTTACAATTTGTTGTTGAACAAATTGTGTAGCTGTAGATGATGTATAGTTAGTAACAACAACTACTTCTGTCCACTTTGTAAAATATTCAACAACAATAATAATGTATGCTTTTCCATTGGACATCAGTGTAATAGGCCCCATAAAATCAATACCCCATATGTCAAAGGGTTCTAAGGGTTGAATCCATTGTTGTGGACCATCCATTCTAGCAGTCATTCCCCATCGCGTTGGCATCACTCACAAGATTGGACAAAATGATAGGCATCCTGAAATAATGTAGGCCAATAATATCCTACATGCAAGATTTTAATGGTTGTTCATCTCCCAGTGTAACGATCCCCACAAGGGCCCTCATGAGCATCTTGAAGAATTTGCAATTAATCTACATCGAGAACACACCATCAGACCAAGCCATCGAAACATACCTTGTAAAGGTGTCTATTAATTTCCATGAAATGTTTGACTCAGTGGAGAAATTGTTGTTTCTTTTTAATGTCCAGCCCTTATGCTGTTTCTTATGTGAGAAGATAGGTAAGAATGCTACTATACCAAATTTATCTATGGGTGATTGACTATTTATTACACCTGCAAAGAGGAGTTCATTAGGGAAGTGATCAGAAATTGGGTATTCATCCTCTTTGTGGTTCCATCGCAACCAAGACAAATGATCAGCAACAACATTCTTGGTGCCTTTACGATCGAGCATCGTAAGATCAAACTCTTGCAAGATCATGAGCCATCATATGATGCAAGGGTTTATCATTGGTTTATCCATAAGGAACTAAATTGCACTATGATCTATGTGTACAAATATCTTATAGACTAATACACAATGCCTAAATTTTTCTAGGGCAAACACCACAGCCATTAATTCTTTTTCTATTGTGGTGTAGTTGAGTTGTGCACCAATAATACTTTGACTTACACAGTGAACGTAATAGGGATATTTTTGGTCATCTAACTATGTAAGTACAGCTCCTAAAGCAAAATTGGACACATCAATCATTATATGGAATGGTCTAAACTAGTTAGGAGCTTATAGAATGGGTGTTTCTACTAGCTTCTACTTCAAGGTTTGGAAAGCTAGCTCACATTTCTTGGTCCATTCAAAGGGTATGTCCTTTTTCATTAATTCTACCAACAGTTTTGTGAACTTAAAAAATTTCTCAATGAAGCATCTATAATAGCCAATATGCCCAAGGAATGATCAAACGTCTTTTATGGTTTCAGGTTGAGAAGTGATTCCTTGGATGGCTTTAATTTTTTCAGGATCTACCTCCATCCCTATTTGTGAAATTTTATGCCCTAATATAATGCCCTCTTGGACCATTAAATGGATTTTCTACCAATTGAGCCTTAGGTTGGTTTTAACACATCATTTCAGTACTTACTCTAATTGGTCCAATTCTTATTTAAAGTCCACTCCATAGGTGGAGAAATTGTCCATAAAAACCTCCACACCATTCCCTATTTACTGCTAAAATATACTAAGAACCAAATTTTGAAATGTTTATGGAGCATTGCACAAGCCAAATGGCATCTACCTATATGAAAATGTCCTCCAAGGACTTGTGAATGTAGTCTTGGCTTGGTCTTCTAGTGCTATTTGAATTTGATTGTACCCACTATAACCATCTAGAAAACTATAATAACAATGCCCTACAATGGTATCTAACACTTGGTCAACAAATGGCAATGGGAAATAGTCTTTAAATGTTTCCATGTTTAATAGCCTAAAGTCTATACACATCCTCCATTTACCACCTTTTTTAGGCACAATGATTAATGGACTAACCCATTCATTGTCAACAATGGGGTAGATGAACCCAGCCTTTAGAAGTTATTCAATTTCTTCTTTAACTAGGTTCAGTCATCTTTGCAGTTGTCATTGAGGCTTCATAGAGAGGTCAATGTAGATTCTATGTTGGCATATCCTAGGATCTATTTCAGTTAATTTGGAATATGACCAAGCAAAGGGTTTCGACCATTTGTTTACCATCTTCAGCAATCTTTCTTTTTGTTGAGGAGCAAGCTTAGCATTAATGATTATCGATTTTCCATTCTTGAGAAATGTATACTCCATACTGGTGGGCAAAGGTGCCAATGATGAGTGGCAAGGTACCCCTATGCCCAACCATACGAATATGAGCGTTCACATGCGATTTGGTCAAACTCCGAGGATTAAGTGCTTATGCACCTACATAGAACAAGGATGAGTTATGCAATCATTGTCTTCCCAAGCTTACTTGTAAGGCTCAATTTTATGGTGAAGTAAACTCAAGGTATGTGATTTTTATTATTTTATGTTTTATTTTCTTGATGCTTAAAAGAGAGAAATGAGGTAATTTAATAACCAATTTGATTTAACTAGTTAACTATTCCCTAACTAGTCCTAACACTAGCATCCATTCCCACTCTTCAAACACATCCTGAACTAGTGTAACACTACTAGGATTACCAAATGCTAGTCGTTACTAGGTTACCAAGTGTTCCCACATATGCTCGGAGTGGTCGTGCTGAGTGTTCTAATTTATTGATAATTAACAGTTCAATATAAATAGCATTGATTAACTAATGAGAGCATCAAATAACAGTAAATAACATTAAATGAAATAATTAAGCTATTTTGAATGTTGCAAGGTTTATCACAAAGTTCATCTTTATTTCTAAACACAAGGTGTGCTTAGGTACACAATGCTCGAATAAAGATCTTTTCACTTTATGACTCCTACTATGGGCATTTAAAAATAATTCTAACTCTAGAAGGGAAAAACTACAAGATTTTGTCTAAGGGACTAAAAACTAATGCCAAACTAAGTGCCTCTATCTCGTATTTATAGCCAACGAGATAGGTTCTGGCATCACATGTCCAATATCACTTCGACATCTCTGATATCGCATATTCGATATCAAGGGTCCAATATTGGGACTCATCAATTAGCGTACCAAGGTTAAAAATTTAATGCTTTTCAACATTTTTTACTAATTTTATCTTGTAAAATAAATTTAATATAGATTTTTTGATAACATAATAATGTTATTTTTTAAAAAAAAATTACCATTAGTAAAGGGTGTTATTGTTTTTATTATAGCATAAGAAGGATGGTAATAATAATAGTTGAAGGTATAAAAACTAAGTTAAAGTGGTAGTCAAATGATAAAACAAAGAGGGTTTCTCTATGGGGTGCAATTATGCAATGATATTTACTTAATGGCAGTGATCATAAAGTGGGCATTTGGATGGTAGTGATTATGGAGAGGGCATACTAGAGGTAGAAAGAATATCATAGGAACTAGAAATAGTCTGGAGAGGTACCTTTGCACAAGGTTTAGTTGGGGATAGGAAATGGGAAGGAAAGTGAGAGGTAGCAACAAATGATCTACATCAAAATGGTCTCTAACACTATTCTTATATCCTTTTGTAATACTTCATCCCTAAATACCCCCTTTTCATTGGTGTATCTTTGATTTAAATCCTTAATATGTTGTTTGACTAGCCTATGCTTTGTGTTTAGTACCTTGTGCTTGCTATGGATGTTTGTGATATGCAATTCATGAGTTTGATTAAGTTGTGTGTATTTTGACTATGTGAATGGGTGTATTTGGCATTTATTTTATTTTATTTTTAAGTTAAGAATATGTGCATTAATCCCTTTTGGTGGAGTTTTGAATAGGCACGTATTAATAATAATTTATTTATTTATTTATTTTTAATTTTTAAGAGGTAGCACAAGATAGTATTGTAGCTAATTATGTTTGGATTCATACCATAGACCTTGGTTAGTATTGCAAGATGACATAACTATTAGGTAGTACCTAGAAGTAGCCTAGTAGACTAGTGCTTAGTATAAATCTATGCTAGAAATATTATTTTATTTGTAATTTTAGGAATTTTGGATAATTATAAATTTTTTTTAGTTTTAGTTTTTACCCATTAGATTTAGCCATTGGCTTATCCCTAGGATGCACTTGTAACTATAAATACTTAGCAATTCTACCACTAGAAATCATCTAGTTACTTTACCAACATTTGGGAGATAAAGCTAGAGAGAAATACCTTGTTGAATAGGACTGCATCCTCATACAAGCTTAAGTAGGTGTCTAAGATCTTTGTAAGAGCTTTTTGTTCCAAATATTATTTGAGATTTTGTTTGGATTCAATCATTAACCTGTGTCTCTACCTAGGATTTGGAGCCTATTTAGGAGATCTTAGTCATGTGAGGGTTTCTATTAGTAGTACCATTACTCAAGTAGGAAATTTATTACAATGTTCATCTTTTGGATTTTTAGAATAATTTAATGAGTACAAATTTGATTTATATTATAGTTATTCAGCAAAATGTTCTAGGGTATATTTTCTACTAGCTCTAATTTAATAATGTATATTTCTATAATTTGGATTTAGAATATCAATTCTACCATGTCATCAACTTCACATCTCAAAATTTATTTATTTTTTGTTTGATTTGGAATTCATCTGATTTTGTTGAATTTCTAGAACATTATACTAGGGTTTTTACTATTTTTGTGTTTTCAAAGATCAAGATGACATTTGAATGCTATTGGCATAGAAGTCAAAGTTCCTAAACACAGTAGTAATTGATGTGTTATATTTCTATTATTTGCATTGACACAATAGTGTTAACATATGGTTTGCTGCACTAATGCATTAGTGTTGACATAGGTAAAATAAATGCCTATATAAATGTATGCTACAACTGGTTTTATTATACTATTTAATCTATAACATACTCTTATAGTTTATTTTCAAATAACTTAGAATTATCAATGAGTACCCATAGTATGGTGTAAAGTAATTATTCAAAGTTTTTATTCTAATGCCTTATACTTGGACATATCATATAACAACAATAAAGATCAAGAATTTTTGCTCCATTATAGCATTTTGACATAGTTTAAAATTTACTTTTAATTGTAATTTGATTTTTAAATATAAATAGCGTAATGTTTATCTTTTCATGCATGTTAATGACTTGGCAGAATGAGTGTAACCAGTTTTGAGGGTAAGCATGTATTTTCTTGGTAATCCTAGTAGCACTATTGTTTAGTTTGGTCTAACAGCATAACATTTGATAATCTTAATAGTAGGTATGTTTGTTCATGATTTGTACAAAAAATTGGAATCGAATGCTCATCTCCTAAAGCTAGACTAGGACTTTAGTTTTGCAATTAGATGAGCTAAAATTATATTAATATTTTTAGAATATTTTAATAATATTTCAGCATGACCAATGCAACATCAACATCGAATGCCTCAATCATACTTAACTATACATAATAAAGCGACATAAGTATGATTAGGAAGACAAAGATTAGTGAGCAACAACCTAGCTATCGAGATATTCACAGTAGTCCAATCTATGCAATTCGACTAGATCAAATGTGAGCACTTGTAATCTATATGATTGGTTATAGGGTCTACTCTACCACTCATCATTTGTACCATTATCAAGAACTCGTGCTAATGATTTAGATGGTTAAAATTATACAAAGTTCATTGTTAGAGCCTAAAATATTTGTTACATAAAAATAATATTATTTTATTTTAGTACACTAAGTACTTGAAAAGATATCATCTTCTCTTATGGCCAATTCTTCATCCGTTAATGACTTAACAAGGGAACATGATAGAACCTCATGTAGTAAGGATGATGTACAATACCAATTTAAGATTATCTACTAGTATTTGGATTTCTTTTATCTAGAGTTCACATTTTTCCTACACCAAGATAATCAATTGAGATGAACAAACTTGAAAGAAAACATTGTGTTACCACTTGATCATTTTGTCCCATCAATGCTAATAACAACATTGATGAAAGTAGAAATTAGAATAGTGGTTATTGCCTACAAGGTGGTTGATGAAAGTTCTAGGCCTTCCTAGCTTACAAAGACCCAACATAAGAGAGACTGCTTCATGGAGGTTTGACATGGAGCCAACAAGGAAAAAGAAGCTTCCATCCCTTTGATATCACAGTCTAAAAAGAAGAGGACATAGAATACTAGTGTAGTGAATCTCATCATCAAAATTTTTCCTCATTCAATGCAAATGAAATAGCACATTCATAGTCATGCTTAACCTTGATCAATAACTAAGGTAGAGAGAGAACTAGATCAAACACTAGGACCTCTAGGTCATAGTCTTTTAAAAGATTTCCTTTTGAATATCCAAGGAATTAAGAAAGGAGGGAAAGAAAGCATGGATTTCCTAGTTCTACCTTATTCTCATCCTCTTCATTATCAAGCTCTAATGATGATGAGCTTAGACTAGATAGAAGGGATAATAATGGATGACACAATGAAGGTAATAAAAGGGAACATTTATAGAGATGATGTTAGAAATGGTATATATGTCAAAGCTATGCAATGGAAGCTACAACATTTGACATTGAAATGAAGTTGAAATATTGAAATAGATTGAAACAAATATTGAAGTAAATTAAAATACATTGATACATTGAAATTATAAAATGAAATATTGAAACACTAAAATAGAGTTAGAATAATGATATAAGATGAAATAAATCTAAAATCTCTAATTAAAATAGCCCATCAAAGAGACTAATAAGAGGAATCATGAGAGAGATGCACAATAAACATGTTGAGGAAAAACACACAAATTGCCTCTTGAGAAGGTGTTACCAAATCACTCTTTACTCTACTCAACATACAAAGGAGGAGGTTCTTATCATGCATCTTGAGGAGGTGCTACCAAAGCACTCTTTTCTTTACTCCATATACAAAGCAGGAGTTCCTCATCTTCTCTCAAGTTTCTTATGGATGGAGGAAGGTGCTTAGTAGCACACTATCTTTCTTGACTCTCTCTACTCTACTTCTTATAATCAACTTAATACATAAGAATAACAACAATAAGAAGATGAGCAACACAACAAAGAGGATGGATGGGGATGGATCTACAAAAATAAAATGATAGTTTGAAGGTGGAGGTTCTTAAGAGCATACTCCACATCTTGGCAAGTTTTCACCTCTCTCTCTTTTCTCCTCTTGACACAATGCTCTCTTGGATGGATATCTTTCTCTCTCTTTTTTATCCTTTGGATTATGGCCATGCACTTGTTATATAGCTCTTGGAAGAGGATGATTGTCATAACCATGGTTAGGTTATTTGAGGATGCAGTTGAAATATCAAATGAGATTAGGTGGAAGTTTAGTGAGGGTTTGATAATCCATGTAATGCCAACACACCTCCACGTGGAGTAGGTTAGCTAATGATTAGATGGATGTTAGGTAACCCATGTGACAATGGGGATCCATTTTGACTTCCTTCTTTTTCATGTTCTCTTCTTCCTTTTTCCTTCCTCCTTAAGAGGTCATTCCTCCATATTTTTATTTTTATGGAGTCTTCCATAGTTCCTCTTTCTTACACAATTTTTATTATGTTAAAGACATCATGGGAATTGGAATGACATAAAATGTACATCATCCTCACTCGTGATAATCCCTCCTTTGATGCATATTTGATGGAGTTTTAATGATATTCCTTAGCTTGTAAATTCATTATATGTAGTCTTCATGATTATTGAAGAATAATTCCTTCTTTAAATGATGCCTCTCATTCAATTTTCTTCTCATAGCCTAGACTTTTTTATTTTTGAATTTTTGTGCCTCTTAATTTATTGGGCACTTTGGGCTTTCAAGAGCCTCCATTGTAGACCTTGTTATAGGAATGTGGCCACACATCGAACTTTCAAGGCTTTTTAACCTCTATGGACCTCTTAACCTTTTCCATTTTTAAGGCCTTACAATAATAAGAAATGTATGCCATCATGGACATTAAAGTAGGCTTCCAAAAAAGAGGAGAGTGGGAGAGAAAAAAAGTCTCTGAAAATATAAATTGAGGAACTACAACATAGATAATAATGGTAAACCAACATGTTAGCCATCATTTGTGACTTACAAAAAAAAAATCAAAGGACTTCTAGCCATCATTTATAGCTTACAAAAAAAAATCAAAGGCCTCCAAACCCAAACAATTTAGCCTTAAAGTATAACCCCCTTCTTCAAATGTAAAAATTCTTCAAGTGATTCTTTGATATCCAACCTTGGATGTATGGGCCCTTCTTGAATTCTTAATCCTTTAATTAAGCTTTCTAACTCATAAGGTAAGAACAAAATTCTCTAATACTAATTTTTAGAGCTAGACGATAAAAGCTACAATAGTTGATACATTAAAACGAAGTTAAAATATTGAAATAGATTGAAACAAATACTGAAGTATACTAAAATACATTGATACATTGAAATTATAAATTGAAAAATTGAAATACCGATATGATATGACATAAAGCTAAAATCTCTAATTAAAACATCCCATGAGAGAGACTAATAAGAGTAATGAGAGAGACTAATAAGGGAAATCATGATAGAGATGCACAATAAACAAGTTGAGGGAAAACACACAAACTTCCTCTTAATAAGGTTCTACCAAAGCACTCTTTACTCCACACACAAAGGAGGATTTCCTTATTATGCATCTTGAGGAGGTTCTCTCAAAGCCATCTTTAGCCTACATCACATACAAAGGAGGAGTTCCTCATCTTCTCTCAAGTTGCTTATGGATGAAGGAAGGTTCTTAGAAGTACACTCTACCTCTCTTGACTTTCTTGACTTTCCTTCTTATAATGAAATTGAGACAAAGAATAAAAAAGCCAAGGAGATAAGCAACATAATAAAGAGGATGGATGAAGGTGAATCTACAACAACAAAATGATAGTTTGGAGATGGATGTGGAGGTGCTTAAGAGCATACTTCATTTCTTGGGGAGGTTTCACATCTCTCTCTTCTCTCATATTAATATAATGATCTATTGGCTAATATCTTTTTCTTTTTATTTTATTCATTGGATTATGGACACAAACTTATTATATAGCTTTTGAAAGATGGTGGTTGGCATAATTGTGGTTGGATTATTTGACTTATGGAGGTTAGGTAAGGGTTAGTTGAGGATTATGTAACCCATGTAGTTGAAATATTAAAGGAGATTAAGTGGAAGTTAGGACAAGGGTAGATAATCCATGTGATCCCAACACATCTCTACATGAAGTAGGTTAGGTAAGGATTAGATGGATGTTAGGTGATCCATGTGATAATGGGGATCCACATTGACTTTCTTCATGTTCTCTCTATTTTCTTATTTTTTAAATATTTCCTTCCTTCTTAAAAGGTCAATCCCCAATATTTTTATTTTTATGATGTATTTTTTGGTTCCTCTTTCTTAAACAATTTTTATTATGTTGAATCCATCATGGGAATCGAGGTAACATCAAATGTACATAAATCTCATTTGTGATCATCCCTCCTTTATGTATATTTGATGGAGCACTAATGATCTTCCTTAGCTTAATGATGCATTGTGTATAGTCTTCATGGTTGTTGAAGAAGTATCCCTTCTTTAAATAATGTCTCTCCTTCAAATTTCTCCTCTTCACCTAAATTTTTAAATTTTTTAAATTTTGGTGACTCTTAATTTATTGGGCACATTGGGCTTTAAAGAGCCTCCATTGTGAACCTTGATATAGGTATGTGATCACACATGGATGTTTCAAGGCTCTTTTGACCTCCATGGATCTCTTGACCTTATCCATTTTTTAAGGCCTTGTAACAATAAGAAATTTATGCCATCATGGACATTAAACTAGGGTTCCAATAATGAGAAGAGTTGGAGAAAGAAAAAAAGTCTTTGAAAATACAAATTGAAGACTACAAAATAAATAATGAGGATAGTCTAAGACATTAGCCATCATTTGTGGCTTACAACAAAAAAAATCAAGGGCCTCCAAAAATAAACAATTTGACCTTAAAATATAAGCCTCTTCTTCAAATGTAAATATCCTCCAAGTGATTCTTTGATATCCAACCTTTGATGCATGGGCCCTTCTTGAATTCTTGAGCCTCTAATCAAGCTCTCTAAGTCTCAAGGTTAGAACATAATGCTTTGATACCAATTATTAGAGCTAGGTAGTGGAAGCTATAATAGTTGATATACTAAAATGAATTTGAAATATTGAAATAGATTGAAATAAATATTAAAGTCAACTAAAATATATTAATACATTGAAATTATAGAATAAAATATTGAAATATTGATATAGAGTTGGAATATTGATATGATATGAATAAGACTAAAATCTCCAATTAAAATAACCCATAAGAGAGATTAATAAGAGAAATCATTAGAGAGATGCACAATAAATAGTTTAAGACAAAACACACAAATTATCTCTCTAGAAGATGCTACCAAAGCAATCTTTACTCTACTCCATATACAGAGGAGTTCCTCATCATGCATCTTAAGGAGGTTTTTCCAAAGCACTCTTTACTCTACTTCACATACAAAGGAGGAGTTCCTCATCTTCTCTCAATTTAATTATGAATGAAGGAAGGTGTTTGGAAGAATACGCTACCTCTCTTGACTCTCTGTAATATTCTTATCATAATCAACTTGAGATAGAAGAATAACAACAATAATTGGATAAGCAACATAACAAAGAGGATGTATGGAGATGAATCTACAATAACAAAATGATAATTTGGTGGTAAAGGTGCTTAAGAGCACAGTCCATATCTTGGGAAGTTTCCACCTCTCTTGCTTCTCTCTTGACACAATACTCTCTTAGCTAGATATCTTTCTCTCTTCTATATCATTTGGATTGTGGCCATGCACTTGTTAGATAGCTTTTGGAAGAGGGTGGTTGGCATAATCATGGTTGGGTTATTTCACTCATTGATGTTAGGTAAGGATTAGGTAACCCATGTGGTTGAAATATTAATGGAGATTAGGTGAAAGTTACACAAGGGTAAGGTAATCCATGTGATCCCAACACATCTCTACATGGAGTAGGTTAGGTAAGGATTATATGGATGTTAGGTGATCCATGTCATAATGGGAACCCACTTTGACTTCCTCCTTATTGATGTTCTCTTCTTCTTCTTCTTTTTAAATTTTCCCCCTTCTTAAGAGGTCATTCCTTTATATGTTTATTTTTATTGAATCTTCCATGGTTCCTCTTCCTTATACAATTTTTATTATGTTGAATACATCATTGAAATTGGAATGTCATAAAATGTACATCACCATCATTTGTAATAGTAAGAGATATAGGAATAGAGCACAACATTAAAAGAAGGCATATCAAGCATTATAAAAGGGGGCATGGTCATAATAGAGACCATGAGAACAAAGATGATTATGATAAACCCCTAATTTTCACCCATAACATGATTAACATTAGAGAGGTAGTCTACATTTTGACTAGGCATAAGAGAGATAACTAGATTAAATGGTTGGACATGAACAACATTCTTAAGTTCAAGGAAGGCTACAATGCTAATATATAGAATTATCTCCAAGACTTTCATGATGTCTATGCTTTGCAAAACATAGATAATGAATGAAAAAAGTTAAAGTTATTTCCCTAGAATATTCATCAAAAAAATAAAAAGTTGGTATTAGTCCCTAGAAATGGAATCAATTAGAAGGTGGAGTACCATGCTAGAGATCTTCAATGACAAATGTCAAATATACTTCTAAGTATCTTGTTTGAGAAAGTAAATTCAGGAATAAACACAAGGTAATCATGAGTCTCTTGATGTAGCCTTAGGTAGATATTACTCCCCACTACACAGATGTCTAAGCCATGGCTTATCCTAGAGGGAACAACTACATCACATTATAGATGGACTCATTAATAAGACAAGGAAAACTCTTGGGGTCAATGCCTAAGAAAAACATTTAGAGATAAGAGTCCATCTAATTTAATGGTTGATTGATCAAGTAGCAAAGAAGAAGAAGACTTGAAGAAGTAAGAGAGCACTAAGAACTACAATATGGATTCTTCTCTCCACAAAAAGAAGATCTATCTCTCTAAATAGGAAGAGAAAGCATCATTGTATAAAGTAGTTCAATGCAAGACTTAATTAATACAAAAATTTATTGCTAAAATATTAGCCAAATTTGATAAAATGTATGAGTCAATTGAAGAAAAATTTTAATCAATAATTAAGATCATCAAGGAAAAAATGGAGCAATGTAGAATCAAAGACAAGCATAAGAAAAAGAAAAAGGACACTATTAGGGAATACTACTAGCATAAAGGAAAAGTTGCTATAGTGGAAGAGCTTTCAAACTCTAATTCAAATAATGAAGGTTGTGACATATGCTAATATGAGCATATGAAGGGATGCTATCTAGTTTTGTCACACCTCTAATAGTATTGAATTTATTTCTTAAATCCAATATTTATTAAGAGTTAAGCATTGACAAGGTGGCCTTACCTTAAAGGCCACTATAGTGAGTCCTACCAACCACTTTAGTGCTATTCTAGTGGGGCTCCATCTTAATCTTAGAATCATTATAAGTATCAGTGGAAAAACCCATAGTCATGGAAATGCCACCATCAAGTTAGTAGTATCCATATAAACATATTGATTCCTATGATTGTTATGTCTATCAGCTTGTGTACCTAAGTGGTTCTACCACTTATGTCTTTGTCTACTAGTATTATTTTCCAAAGTATCATAGACTTACTACTTAATGAACTGCATATCCCTTCTATGCTCCTCATCCATTACAACACTTACAACTTCACACTTCTAATCCATGGCTACTGGCTTCACCAATGCAAGGCTAGATACCTCTACAACCACAACAAAAAAATGCTATTAGAGCTAAGAACATGTAGGTGGATGAAAAATTAAGCAGTTTTAATCATAAGCTATGAAAATTCCTATTCTTCATAACTACTAGTTTACCAAAACCTACGTAAGAATTTGTGATTGTGAACCCCTTACATATAGCCTTCTAGATGTATTTCGAGTCACTTTCAAACCAAAGTATAATAACTATTTAAACTATCATGTTGATTCATGTGATCACTATAGATTAATGTAGGTAACCTTTTGAGGAAGAGAGTTGATCTAGAAAGTTTCCTTATTTATCTACAAACCATTGGAAATTCTCCATGAAAGACTTCATTAGATTCAAGTTTATAGGTTAACTTGATCTCATAAGAAATAGAAAAAGCTTGAGACTTTCCCCATTTAAAGAAATACAACATCATGTTAGAGCTTGCTAATCATTCTATGATTTTTCCCTTAAGATTATTAGAATACATTGTGAATAGCATTAGTGGTGCTTATATCTTGCTGATTTTCTTATGATTCATGTTGAAAACTATAAGGTGAAATTCTTCATCATCATGAAAAGAGCTTAGTTAAGCTCATTAATACCAATTTTGGAATTGATGCATGTTCTTGAAAATTTCCAAGGAAAAAGAACGTGAAATTCTAGAGAAGAAGTGTATTCCATGCATCAAATGCAATGATATAAGATATAACTACATGTAGAAAATTTGGATAGTTAGATAAAGAACCATCACAATGTATCAAGCATGTGAAGAATCAGTATGTGTGCAGGAGTGTCTATATGCAATAGTCACAAAGCAAGATGGCACCTTCTAACTAACAACATATGAAAGCTGTAAGTCTACCATATGCATGAACTCTCAAGAAGCTATACAAGTGCTTACATTGATAAACTAGATGTGATGGAATAGCTAAAATAATAACTATTCCCTGTAGAAAATAAACAAAAAGAAGATATGGAGAGAGAAAATTTAGAAATTCCTAAAATTACTGAACCAAAGTCCATTAAACTTAAAACATTACTACAAAATTTTAATTATATATTCTTAAAAATGACAAATAATTACATATGGCTAGCTCATTTAGGAGGAGAAGTAGAAGTTACTTGAGGTAATGAAAAAATAAATAACAATATTTTCTTGGTCATATGATGAAATAACAGGAATTAATCCTTGCATATGTTAGGATAAAATCTAAATTAATTTTTCCATCAAGCCTAAACAATAGCCATAGTATAAATTGAATCTAAAATTAAAGCTCCTAAAAGCTTCTAAAGGCTAGATTCATCTATCTTCTACTAAATAGTGAGTGGGTGAGTCTATTTCTTATTGTGCTAAAGAAAGAAGGCTAGTGTAGGATTTATATTGATTTTAGACTATTAAATATGGTAACCTTTAAAGATCATTTTTCATTATTCTTTATTGACCAAGTATTAAACATTATTATAGGTCACAAGTATTATAGCTTTTGGATGTCTACAATGGCTATAATCAAATTCAAATAGCCCAAAAAGGTCATGCTAAGACTACATTCATAAGTTTGTCATGGACTTTTTCTTACAAAAAGATGCTCTTTAAACTCTATAATGTTCCTGTAACATATAGTCCTTAGTATCCTCTAACAAACATCTTCGTAATAGTGTGGAAGTCTTTATAAATGACTTCACTTATGATTCTAAATTTGAGTATGCACTAGAACATTTGGAGTAGGTATTGAAACAATGTGTGAAAATCAATATTAAGCTTAGTTAGTAGAAATGCCATCTGATGGTCTAAGTCAGTATTATTCTTGGACATTGATTGTTAGAGAAAGAGATAGAGGTGGGTTCTGAGAAGATAATATTGATTTAAGGAATAACATGGAGATCACATACCATGATATATGTTAGATCATTTCTTGGACATATTGGATACTATAGGATATTCATTGAAAACTTCTTAAAAATTGCTAAAGCCTTGGTGGAATTAATAAAAAAGGATGCAATATTTAAATAAATCAATGAATGTGATTAAGCATTCAAACTTTATAGATAATATCATTACTCATAGCCTCTCCTTAGAGCGTTATGGAAAAAATATTATATTTAGTGTTAATGATAAGTGATCAGTAGTTGGCCTCTTGGCCAAAATTATATAACAAATCTAGTTATTTAACATCATGAAATTGAACTATAATATAATAAAAACATTAAAAAAACTATAATTAAATACTAATGCTACTTAAATAAATAATGGAAACAAGTTAGGCATATACCAAAGGCATTCAATTGTAAAGTCTAATAATTTTCTAGTAGGATGGTTTCCTCTATTTACATTCCCCATCAATGCACAAGAATTTAATTCAAAAACTTCCTTAATCTTGGAAGCATTAGTATTACATGTCTAAAAAGCTTAGCTTGATGTCTTCTCCACATCCATGGTTTATACATCTTCACCCTTGGCTACCTTGTGAAGTGGACATTTCTATTACTTGTATCCTCTTTCTCCACACTTGAATCATTGAATCTTAGATGAGCTACTACCTTGACACTTTTCTTCCTTGGCTTGTTCCTTCTTGGCTTTTTCCTTCTTATCACCCTTCTTTGACTTCTTATCATGGCTATCATCTTTGTCTTTAAATTTAGACTTAAACTTCTTCTCTAATTTGGATCCCTTTTTATTTTCCTTGGAAGCTTATTTTCTCTTATTTCTAAATCCATTAAGTTTCTTTTCTACCTTGAGCATTAAATCATAAGTCTCATCTAGAGTTTATGGCTCATAGAATAACAATTCTTGTTGATACATCATTTTGAGACCTTCTAAAAATATTGAAGCCTATTCATACTCCTCCTAGTTTACCTTAGCTTAATGGAATAAATCTAAAAATTCGATGTAAAATTATTTGACATTCATATTACCTTGCCTTAAGAATTTTAACTTCATGATCATCTCTTACATCTATTGAGACTCTTTAAATTTTCTTTGCAACATGTATTTTATCAAATTCCAATCTTTGATGGGTTGACTATTTTTTCTTTCATAACCTTAAGATTCCTTCTCCCACCAAGTAGAAGTCATGCCTTCTAATTTGGATTAGTAATAGAAACCCTTAACTGATTTGTTACCTTTTCCAACTTAAAATCCTTTTTAAGTATCTTCAACAAACTTGAGAAAGCATTAGTACCATCTACATTATTGAAAGTCTTCAGTTTAACATATAGGAATTTAGCAACATTTTTGAACACTCTAGCAAGCCTTGCCTCATCTTCCTCCTCAATCTTTCCATGAGAATAAGTAGTGGTCACTAATTTAGCTCTTGGAACTCTACCATGAAGAATAGGATTCTCTTCCATTGAAGTCCTTAGTTGATAGGATCCTACATTTCCATAGATAGATTGTCCTTCCTAATCATTTTCTTCACATCCACTCTACTATGAAACTACTTCATCATCATCTAAATATGAATGCTCATCATTTCCATGAGTCCTAATATGGCTAGGAATTGCATTCCTATCTATCTTAGTACTAATCTCATCCAACCAAGCAACCATTAGTTGGAATGGAGGTTTCATGCTCTCTACATCTTTGTTTAGGGCTTGTACCTATTTCTTCTTAGGTGCCATCTGAATTTGACAAAAATCCTCAACCAAGTTCAAACAAAAATCATCCAAAAGTTAAGCTCTAATACTAATAATGCTGGAACATGTTCACCCCAATAAAAATTTACCTTCAATCCCACTAAATCTAGATATTATAAAAGATAAATCAAATTGCTAGAAAACATGAAAACTAGCTAATTTTAATTAATGTAAGAAGATTACAATAGTGGTTCCACAATTACAAAACATTTAATCACTAACACACAAAGGAAATTTTAGAGCATGAACCTCTACATTCACATAATGATTGTCCTAAATGGAAAGCACAAATAAAAGATAAATTTCTCCCCCAACTCAAAACTAAGATCTCAACTCACAAGTAAGACTACAAAAACATACAAGTGAAAACACACACATAATTGACCATGGAGTTGTAACCATAATCATGAACTTACACAATGTGCTCTCATGACATTGGTTGTTAACTATCCTTAACTCACATGCATAAATAACATGTATAACATTAATATTTATGGGAAAATTGAGATATGAAACTAGAAATCTTTCCCCAAGCTCAACTTGAAGATTCTATGATGTTTCTATTTTTTTCTCCTCTTGTTTGACTATTTTCTAATCTAAAACTACAAACTTTGAATTTTTCCTGGCCGTACAGGTCATCTCTAACTTTCCCAAGTTATATTTTGTAACATTACAACATTTAGAAGGAATGACTCATAAGAGTGGAAGATTTCTCCTTCTCACTAAAATATCTCTCATGAGATGTTCCAGTTGTATTGGAGACATCTCACCTGAGATGTTTCTAGTCTAGGAGAGATGTCTTCTCAAAATATCAAACATCTCTTGCCTAACCCAAAAGTCTCCTATGAAGACTATGCTCTTATCCAAGACATCTTCTTGATCTCCAAGACATTTCCATAGAGCCAAAAACCTATAAAATTCATCTGTAGGGAATAGAAAAGGGGATCAGAAGAGGTGTCCCTACACTAGAAAGCCTCATCTTTACATTAAACCAAATAAGCCCAAACATATCTAGATGCATCATCAACAATGGTAAGAAATTATCCTACATTTGTGATAGAGGTTAATTGCATTGAATCCATTACGTCCATGTGAAGAAGATTTAATGATTTCTCCTTCATTTGCATATGTGTGTTGTTAGGAGAGGATTCATGCTTTCTATAAGTACATGCTTCACATAATTCATTTAGAATGAGAGGGAAGTTCACTCCATTATTGTTTATGACTTGATTATATTAAGAATGTATTGATAATTTCCTAAAGTTTTATGTCATAATCCTACAAGGATAATGAAGAGGTTTCCTACTTGTTGGAATGATAATATATTTTTTAAAATTATCCATAATGGATAGAGCATATATCTAATTTTATAACTTTGAAGTGGAATAAATAACCCCATTATGGTTTTGTAATGTACAACCTCTAGTATCAAACACTAGTTTAATATCCTTTGACATTTTTTGCCCTATAAAAAGTAAACAAGCTAAAAATAAGGGCACATAAACAACATCACTTGAATAGTGTGATCATCATGAAGAGTAAGGGTACATTCTTTAACTTCTTTAATTTATAAAAATGTTCCATCTCTAACTCTTCCAAAGTTCCATTTATTTAGCTTGATAAGATTGGAGAGATCATGTGTCATGTGGTTGAAGTAATCACTATTAAGGATCCAATGAGCATCTAATGAGCAGCTCCCATAAATTCCACAATTCAATCTCATTCCAATGATCAAAAACAGTAAATTTGAATAAGAAAACAAAATGAAAGCTTTATTTTTAGCTTAAATGAATAATTTATATATGAAAAAAAAAGAGTAAATTCCCAATGAGATACAAGATATTCAATCAATTCCTCACGCACATTCAATCAAAGAAAACACACTCTTACATGGATGATGACTAAGATATGTAGCCAAGATTCTATCTCTCTCTACTCTCTTCTCTACCTCCCTAGAATCTCTTGATCAAAATGAAGGAACAAGAGGTCTATTTATATGCTTCCCCCTTATCTCTTCATATTTCCTCTTTAAATTCAAACTTTAAATCTTTAAGAACTCATAGAAAATTGTCTCATATTCATATCAGACATCTTACTTGAAAGATGACTATTTATAGAGGAGACATCTTGTAGTTAGGGGAGCTATCTTGAAAATAGAGGAGACATCTTACAAACATATGAGATTCCTTAGGCATTGAGGAGACATCTTGTTGTCAAATGAGACATCTCTTTAGACATGCCAAAACTTCAAGATGCTTATTTTAAGGTTAGGAACCTATGGATATCTTCAAATAAGTCACCATTAACCCCAAAACCTTCTAGACTCATCAAAATAGGCTCAAAACACCATTAGAGATGCCAAAATATCCTAAGATTATCATCAACAAAACAACACCAAAAGATAAATACAACATACAAACATATTGAGGATTAGACATGGGTTCGGCGATGTCCTCATCATCTCTTCCATCCTTAAGAAATTAAACTTGTCCTCAAGTTGGCTATACATTTAGTATAGAATTAAGCCATCATAAAGCCAAATCTTTCTCATGGATTCAAATGGCATTTTCAGACCCTTCATCATTTCAATGTACCAAGTACTCATGCACTTTTCTACCTCTTGTGCTCCTAGCCTCCCTTGCTTGTAGCATAACTGCTTCCCTTGGTGGCTCGACTAAGTTTGAATCTTCAAGTACATCCTTAAGGATCTCAAGACTATTCCTCAAGTTTAATGCAATAACATTCCAATGGTATGGGCTTAAATCTAAAATATAAAAAACACAAGAAATAAGAAAATCTTGAGGTAAGTCAATCTCATAAGCATTTGGATTGATTTTGGGCATGATCTAAAATAGACCAATTCTTCTTGACTTGAGCTTGTATAAGTGTACATTCTTTTATCTTTCCTTACTCAAGTAAATCCAAACATAATCATCAATCTAGAATTTAATTGTCCTATTTCCCTCATTAGCCTTGGAAGACATAATCTTTATCCTTTTCTCCAAGTGAGATTTAACTTGCTAAAGTAATTCACTTATTTTCTCAACAAAGTATGAACTCAAAGAGGCACAATCTTTAAATTTCCTCAACTCATCAACCATTCTTCGTGAAAATCCATAATTTTCTATAAAGGAACTCTTACGAATGTTAGGATGGGAAGCATTATTATATGAGAATTAAGCATGTGTCAATATTTTTTCCCACCTTTGAGGCTAATCCTCACACAAACATCTTAAGATCTTCAATAGAGACCTATTCACAACTTATTTTCAAGTATTTTCCAAAGTGATCTTCAAAAAATGGATCATAAACTTAACATCCCTATCACTCACAATATTTAAAGGAATGACATGTACCCTTACAACATGCTTACAGTGTAAATGTGCAACATGGGAAGCATCACTACTTTTCTTACATGCAATAAAATAAGCCATCTTGTTAAACCTATCTACTACAACAAGTATAGAATCATGACCAAATCTTATCTTAGGAATGTTACAAACACATTCCAAAGAAAAACTTTCCCAAGGAGCATTTGGGATTGTCAAAGGTAAATAATAACCATCAACACATTTTCCCCTTTGAACTTTTGACAAATATAGCATTATTTTACAAATTTAACCACATCACTATACATACCTAACTAAAAGTAATTTTTTCTCATCAATTCCAATGTCTTGGTCTTATCCATATATGTAGTCATGTTACTTTGATGTTTCTCTTTAAGGAGTTTGTACTTGAATTCACATTTTGGAATAAAAATTTTTCCATAAACAAAATTCTACTCTTCACATGATAATCTTTCCACTAATTAGTCCTTCCTAATAATGGGGAAGATAACTCCATTCAAATTACATCAAAATCCTTATCATTATAATATAATGAAGCAAATGAGTCAAAACCTTGAAATCCTAGATTAGAAAAAATAATATGAACTCTAGACAAAGCATCAACCACAACATTAGACTTGTTACTCTTATGTTTTAATACAAGATGAAATTCTTGCAATTGCTTTATCTATTTTATATGCTTGACACTGAATTTCTTTTGAGAATTTTTAAATTGAAGTGCTCTATTCTATAAATAAAAGAGACTCTAATTCTAGCATGTAATGTCTCTAATGTTTAATGGCTTGAAGTATAGCATATAACTCCTTTTCATACACACTATACTTTTGTCAAGATTCATATAAGTTTTTGGAAAAGAAATGGAACTGGCTTACCCTCTTGAAAAAGCACACCTTCACTAAGAAGTCTACTTGCATCTACTTCCACTTCAAAAAGTTCTAAGAAATTTAGAATTGCCAAAACCGAAGCACCACAAATTTTCTCTTTCAATACTTAAACTTTCTTATTATTCCACAAAAAACCTAAATTTTTCTTCAAACAAGGGAGCATAGGCCATGTAATAGAACAAAAATTCCTAATAAATCCCCTATAGAAGCTAGCTAAACCAAGAAAAAATCTCACCTCTCCTACATCTCTAGGTGAAGGCCATTCCTTGATTGTCTTGATCTTGCTTGGTTCCATCTTGACTTGGTATTTAGAGACAACATAATTGATGAGCCATGATATCGTATCCACGATATCGTGTTGGCCCCTATGATATCGCATCAGCAGCGATATCGTATCCACGATATCGCGTTGGCCCCTACGATATCGCGTACGCGATATCGCAGCCCGTCGCTAGTTCTATAAATAAGAGGTGGCTTTCCCTTGTTTCACCATCTAGAGTTAGACCCTTAACCAAACTATAACATTTTTACCATTCCATAGTTAGAATAATTTCCATGTGCCCACAATAGGAGTCTCAAAGTGAATAGATCTTTATTCGAGCAAATTATACTTGAACACACATTTGTGTATGGCAATAAAGACGAACTTTCTGATAAACCTTGTAGCATATGGACTAAGCTAAATAGGATTAAATTATTGTTAAATGTTTAATTGATTTCTTAGATAATTAATCTCTCTCAACCCTTGACTCTCCTAGTTAAGTGCATTCAGTACGATCACTTCGAGCACATGTGTAACGCTTGGTAACCCAGTAACGAGTAGTGCTTGCTAATCCCAGGAGTGTTGCACTAGTTCAGGGTGCATGTGGAAAGTGGGAACGGACACTGGTGCTAGGACAATTAGAACTTAGTTAGCAAATAGTTAGTCACTTAGTCTCTTCACCCTTCCCTACTAGCATAGGCCTTAAAAAGATAAAAGACATAAAAATCATATACCCCAAACTTAACCATACAACTGTGACAATACAAGTAAGTTTTGGAAGATAGCGATTGATTAACCTTAAGTGTTCCTTTAGGGCACATAAGCACTTAGTCCTTAGAGTTCGACCGGATCGCACGTGAGACGCTCGTATTCGTATGGTTTAGTGTAGGGGTATCTCGCCACTCATCATTGGCGCCATTGCTGGGGACTTAGTTGTTTTTGCGTTACGTAGAACATAGGAAATCATTCACATCGTTGGGAGCTAAAATGAACCCTTAGGGTTAATCAAGAGAAAAATAACATAACAGTAAACAGGACATCGAACAAGACTAAAATGTCTTCTTCTTTGCACAAAAGCAATTCACCGCCTAGGAACAACACTAGAGATAGTCGATGACACAACACACATAACCAAGAACTGCCAGTTCCTCAACAATTCTGTGTGGTATATATTCATCATGATTAATATGTACCAGACTTTACCTTTATCCTTCATCAAGATGATCAACTACATTGGATAGACTTAGAGGGTAACATAGTGTTGCCTCTAGATCATGCAGTCCCCAACATGCTCCTTCGTGCCCTTGCACAAATAGACATGCCACAGTTATATCCAGAATAAGTTGAATGTAGTTTTGACACAAGAGATTACCATCCCACAGAAATGCAATGTCAAAGGGAATTGCAATAGGAAAGATACTATACATCGTTGAAGGGCAAAGGCTCCCGTAATGCTTCATCCCTCATAAGTAAAAATGAGGGTGGTGAACCTATTTCAATAGGTTCTCCACAAAACAATGTTCCTCCTAACGATGGTGAGTAGGTGGTGTATTAGAACCTTTATTCCATGATTCATAACCTTGGTTTTGATCCCCACGAACACCAAGTGTTCAACGAGGGAACATGAACACATGATAAGGATGAGCATTTTGATCATCATCACGATCGGGGTCGAGACCATCGAAGAGAGGGTAGGAAACATCGTCATGGCGATGGTTCTCCTTCTTCTTCACCTTCATCATTACATTCACCCTCTCCTTCAACATCAGGACGTAGTCATAAGAAACCTAATCATGAGGATAAGGGTAAGAAAAATGAGAGACCTCGACAAGAGAGTTGAGAGCAAGGACGAGGGAACTCTAGAGAATCAAGGCATGGAAGAAGGAAATGTAGGGAACCGTGTAGACATCATAGACGCTATGAGAGAAATGACCACGAAGAACCCCTACTTGCAACCTGAAGCATGTTAGACATTACGAAGGCCGTTAGAATACCTACAAGGCACCAAAAAGATAGCAAGATCAAGCGATTAGACATTAATAATATCCCAAGATTTGAGGGGGGATACAATGTTGATCCTCAAAACCACTTATAGGAATTTCACGATGCATGTGCCTTGCAGAACATCAAGAACGAGTGGCAAAAATTAAAGTTGTTCCCAAGGACATTGATGAAAGAAGCGGAAAGCTGGTACTAGTCCTTAGAACCAAAATCCATTCGAAGGTGGAGTACAATGCTAGAACGATTTAACGATAAATATCAAATGTACTTCTGGGTGTCCAACTTGCGAAAGCAAATCCAAGGATGGAAGCAGGGAACTCATGAACCCTTGGATGCTACCATGGGCCAATACTATGCACTGTTACATCGTTGCTCGTGCCATGGTTATTCGCAACAGGATCAACTCTGCCATCTCGTAGATGGACTTAGGCATGAAACCAGGAGAACCCTTGGAACATATGCCCAAGGGAGATTATCAAAGATTAGGTCCCATTAGATTCATAGATTGTTGGAGTAAGTAGATAAGGAAGAAGGAGAGCTATGTAAAAGAGAAAGCACGAAAGAGTACAACCGTGATCCTTCCCTCTGAAAAAGGGGAGTGAGATTCTGTGAGGAGTAGGAAGAGTCACCACTTGAAGAGTTGGTGAATAGGAAAACCTTGCTGCTCCAAAAATTAACAACAAAAGTGTCAGCAAAGGTAGATCAAATGTGGGACTCCTTAGATAGTATATTTGAAACTGTTCTAAAAATTGTAGAGGAGTCTAAGGAGCGAAGTAGTGACCATGATAAAAAAAAGAGGGATTTGGACCATGCACATAACAAAGGTAAGGGTAAAATGACCATCACCGAAGAGGTTGTGGTTTCTGAAATGGACAATGACAGTGGATGTGAGATATGCCAGTATGACCATCCTAAGGGATGTTGCCCAATAATCTCACATTTGCAAGAGTCTGGGGTGTATGCACTTAACCCGCGACTTAACAAACAGAAAACACCCCAATGGTTACCTTATCCCCAACATAACTCGAGGTAGTTCCACCAACCATTAACATATTATCCAAGTGGAACTTTGCCACAACCTATCAAGCAACACCAATAGTGGAAATACCCACAGCCATGGGAGATGCCACTACTAAGGCAACAATACCCTTATTAGCAATCGGATCCATATGGCTACTATGTGCAGCAGCCAATCTATCCAAGTGACTCTATTGGTCATGTGACCCCACAATGTCACTACCAAGCTTAGGAATACTATAGGACTCCTTCTCCTAGGAGAGACACACCACACACATACCATCCTTCAAACCCATCCGCTGCTCTCACACTGATAGCTCCACTACCACCCGCTCCAGCGATGCAAGGGAAACTCCCCACTCAACCGTAGCAATGCAATGCTATGAGAGCTGTAAATCTTCAACCTGTTGCTAGTTCTGACAACTGTACAAGGAGAAGACCTTTCTTCAGAACCAACAGTCTAGACAAGCTATGACAACCACAAGCGGTTGAGCCTCTGAACATTCCTCCATCAAATAAGGCTTTGAAGCTCTCTTCAAACCAAAAACAAAGCTCAACGCATACGGTTATGTTAACACATACCATCACTAACTAGATCAAGGAGGGCCACCTTCCCAGAAAATTCTCTGATCTTGGAAGTCCTTTAATCTATCTCTAAGTCTTTGGGAATGAACCTTGTAAAGCTCTTATGGACTCAGGTTCTGGAGTCAACATGATATCGCAAGAAATGTATAAAGCCTGGAACCTACCTCCACTAAAGAAGAGAAATATTAGCTTAGAGCTGGTTGACCAGTCCATCACTATTCCCTTGAGACTGGTGAAGGACATCGTTACCACTATGTGTGGTTGGTCATACCTAGCTGATTTCCTAGTAATACAAGTCAACAATGACAAAGGGGACTTCCCAATAATAATGGGAAGGGCATGGCTAAGTATCGTGAATGCATGCCTAGGAATCCACAATCTTTCCTTGGAAATATCTAAGGAAAACACTTGTAGAAAGATCGAGAAGAAGAAAGTTCCATGCATCAAGTACAATGATACAAGGTGTGATTGCGTACAAGAATGTTCAACATTGCCTGCATGCAACCGATGTGCACCAGAGGTTAACATACAAAGGTGCTTGTATGTAGCAACCACACAATAAGAAAACACCCAGTGGTTGACAGCTAATCAAGAGAGCAACTCATCAACATGCATGGAACTAACTAGGGGAACAACTTGTGCTTACGACGAAAGGATAGATACACTGGAGCAAGAGCATTGCCAACTTTCAACCCTTAACCTAAAAACATCAATTGGGAGAAGTTGGACATTTCTAAAAAATTCAAACAAGCGCTCATTATTTTGGATCTCTCCCTTCCAACTTAGTCATGGGGGAGATGTCCACCTATCCTGATCAATCAAGGGCCTCAGTTTCTTTTTAATTTTTTGTTTTACACATTTTTGTTTTACAAATTTCTTTAACTTTTCTTATTTTTGTTTTACAACATCGTTTATACTCTTTCATTTCTTTGTGTGTTTGTTTATTTTGTTTGATTCATCACCTAATAAGTGCTCCTAATGGTGGTATGAACTGTATTCCATTGATTGCTAATGTTTGGTTTTTACTTTTAAGTTATGATGTTGATACTAAGGTATGGTTCTTTTGATATAATAGGTAATGAGTCCACATCATCCATGCATCCATGAATTTCTATGGTCTCTCTTAGCTTGCAACTATACAGTCCCCTTCCTCGATAATAAGAACTATCAATGAATTGATGATTGGGCATTTCTCAAACTAAAGAAGGCCTCAAGGATTGAAAAGGGTGTGACTTCAAGGGGATTTGATGCATTTGTGCTAGCCATTCTCTTGGGTTCTTGGATGTTTCCTTCTTGGATTTTCCTTAGCATTCTAATGTTGCTCCATTATTGGGAAGCTGAGCTAATAAAAATAATAAGTCTTTGCATGGTGTGGTTCTCACGCCAAATACAAAAAAAAAATAGTAGGAATTCAAAGCACACCCCTTAGAAGGAATAATCATCTGGGCTACAAGCACTGTTTATGGAACTAAATAAAAATGTTCCCTTTAACTAAGGCCCTTCTTCGCTTCCTACTTTCTCCTTTCTTGTTTCGTTGGAATGGTGGTGACTTTTTGGCAAAAGCATTCTTGTTACTTCAAGTGGATGGATGAGCCAAATGTATTAATGCGAAGTCACTAAATGTGGATTGTTTGAGGCCAGATTTGGAATGAGATCTACTAAGTCACATTAACCATTAATACACAAGGGGCTGTACACCACCTTGTTTTTGAGATCCCATTTCACTCTCTTCTTTCCATCCTTCTTTCTCCATTTTTCACCTCATTACCGGTTGTATCAATAGCCCATATTTTGGTTGATGCATTGTTTTCTTTTTGGTAAACTCTTGTGGTTAAGACTTTAACTCATGTCTCCAAATGACATTCCTAGAGCCTATGGACTCTTTGAATGTGGGATTGTCAGGGCATTAAGGGCATGAGCCTGCTTTGGGGAGGACCCACTGGCATTCCTATTTGGTGCATCCGTTAATTTCTTTCCCTTAAACATTTCCACAATCAATAATTATTTTGTTCATCTCCATCTTTGACATCCATTTTATCGGCGTTGTCATTGTTTCTTTTTCTCCATCTTTCTTATTCCTTATCTTTTTCCACTCTCTTGCTACTAGAGGTTCGCTCTTAGTCATGGGGGTCCTAGTCCAATTTTTTTTGATTTTCTCCTCACCCGTACACCTCGAGTATTCACCCATATTATATCTCCAGAACTACATTAGCCATATCACAACTCAGCCAATGGACCTTACATTGAGACAAGGTATTAATTACATTGTGATTCATTTACCCTTGCTAATATCAGACTATGTTGTGTGTGCAGACAGAAATCATACAACAACGGATTGGATTTGAAGGGAACACTTAGAATGGACTAGTGCTGAAGTAGTTATGCAAGGAACAAAATTGATGACGTGCTTATGGATGGACAATGAAAAACGCAATCTTAGTTTCGGCAGCAACAGACTTCTTTTTTCTCTCTCTCTTCTCTCTTCTCTCTTAGCTACCAAAGAAGGCTAGATGTCAAATGTGTAAAGTGTTCACTCTTGCTATCATGAACACTAAATTTTGTCATGTATTGTAATGATAATCCATTCACATGTCACCCCATTCACCATTAGTATCATTCAAGTCAATAATCAAATACCTTTTTGTTGGCGACCGTTTGGGACGCGATCGCCAACGAGTGTCCTCAAACAGGATTTAGGTGCTTGCTAGTCTTCTGGCAACCCCAAGGCCCAGATACCTCCAAATAGACTCAGTAGTTAATGTGAGCATGTGTGTGTGCTGTTGCGGTGTGCGGTTGTAAAAAATGAAACAATTGCATTGTGTGTAAACTACAAATGACTTATCTTAAAGAGGTTCAGCCAACTTTGCCAAGTACTATAAGTTGTTGAGAATTCCTATTTTGTTTAATTACCTAGTCTATGTGGTCCTTATAATACCTACTTGTAACAAATAAAGTTTTGCAGAAAAATTTGAGCACAACTCTGCGAATCTACTTCTAATTTTCCCCAGAGAAAGAGATAGTTCCACAAGAAAACTAGAAATAGAGAGAGATTCAATGGAAATAGAAAGAACAAAACAAGAAAGAATATTTGTGTAAGGATCTCAAATGTTTAAACAAGGTAAAATTCACAATAAAGCTATCCCAAATTCAATAACTACGAATTTTTCAAACTTCTAAGGCTCAAATAAGCTATTTCTTCAAGAAAATCTTACTATGCTACCCAAAAATTTGCTACGTAAACTATCATGTACGAGACTCCATTTTGGCTAGATAATGGATGTCAACAATTGCATTCAACAGAACCTTCAAAAGACTTGACAATTTTTTATTGAAATACCATGGAGATTCACTTTAAAGATAAAAGAAGCTATTCTGGTCCTATCAAAATACCAAAGATTTAGATGCTTGCTGATCTTCTAGTAACACCAAGGCCTAGATACCTTCAAATAGACTCGGTAGTTAATGTGAGTATGTGTGTGTGCGGTTGTGGTGTGTGGTTGTGAAAAATGAAACGATTGCATTGTGTGTAAACTACAAATGACTTATCTTAAAGAGGTTCAGCCAACTTTGCCAAGTACTATGAGTTGTTGAGAATTCCTATTTTGTTTAATTACCTAATCTATGCAATCCTTATAATACCTACTTGTAATAAATAAAGTTTTGCAAAAACATTTGAACACAACTCTACGAATCTGCTTCTAATTTTCCCCAGAGAAAGAGATAGTTCCACAAGAAAACTAGAAATAGAGTGAGA
>MNCI01018474.1:155155-165168 GCA_015680685.1 Gnetum montanum
CACAATAATAAAATTTACTACTAAAAATTCTCTTAAGGCTTTCAAACACAAGCTCTTTTATGGAAAAATTTTAATAGAAATTTTCTATCGTGCAATAAAAACAATAAGAGGAATCTAAAAATCCCAAAATTATTTGCCAATCATGATACTATTTAAACCACTAGCTAAACAATTTAAACAAAATAAAAAATAAAAAACATAACTCATAGGACTACAACAAAGAGGCTGAAATGTTGTCTTTAGCAAGTCATCTTACAAGCAATCTTTCACAATTTCTTCTTTACAATGTTCTTCCCAAGAGTGTGTGATCCCAAAAGTCCCTTTTTTCTTCTAACCCATGAAGCTTTTTATAGGGTTCAAAAGGTAGTTAGGTTTCCCAAAATATCTTTGCTAACTTCTCTCCCAAGTAAGGAAGTTATAACTTGCCCAACAAGTTAGGAGATATTACTTGCCCAACAAGTTAGGAAGTTGTAACTTATACATGAAGTTAGGAGAAAATCATGCTAACATTGGCATGTGTTTTTGGTGATTTAAAATTAGCTACAATTTTCATGGAATTTTATAATCTTCCATATGAATAAAATGGATACTAACTAAATGTCCCCTTTATATAGGATGTTACACAAATATCCCAAAAATTTCTTTTCTCTTTTTCAATAATAATAATAATTTTATCAAAGATGGAGTTGGAGGACATTGGTCATCCCAACATGCTATTCCACTGCACCTAAAACTGCACTTTGGGACTGGTTTTGGCCATGAAATCTTTTTAATTTGCTAGAGTTGGTTTTCCTCTTCTTTGATAAATTTTATTTGCACAACCTTCAGCATATATGCTGATCATCTATAGTGAATAAATTAATTATTTTTACCATATATTTCTCTAGGCGTTAGGCGTCATCGTGCAGGTAGGACAAGTGCCAGATCAAGGGTTTGTAAGCTGTCACGTTGCGAGGAATAAGAGGTGATGCATAGGCGTAGCAAGTTCCATCATTGTCGTTGTCGTAACTGATATTATGGATGGCCACCCACATGCTGCCACATCGTCCGCCTCATACGCCTATTACCATCGGTGTTTTGCCATCCGAAAAGAACTGTAATGATCCATCATCTTTGGAACTTGGCTATCTTGCGAATTTCTGTTTGTGCTGGAAATGGTAGCTACAGTAATCCGTGTGCTATACCATGGCCTTGGCATTGGTGGGGAGTCCAGACACTGGGAAGCGTCTTCTGTGTTTGCCTTCAGACGCTCAATAATAGAGGATCCACTCATACATTTTCAAACTGGGATTTGAGGTCTGCAAATCCCTACAATCCGACAAGAATTGTTTGCTCGGGTGGAGATTTCGACGGACCTGTTGCTGGCTCCCAAGGAGGTCATAGTGAAGCCAAGAGGGCCGTGCTTGCCGGTGGCCATGGTTTTGACGAGATTTCTGGTCTCCTGCAACTACCCCTACATGTAGTATTTCGGTAGCATGTGGTACTGCACTGTCTCCATCTCCTCCATTTCCATGAGCAAGTTCAGCGTGCCCGCCTTCAGGTCTGCGAAGGCATCGTCGGAGGGAGCCAGGATGTTCATTCCCTGCGAATCCACAAGCAAGTCCATCTAAATCTGGTGAATGGCCTACGTGCTCTTTGCTAGATTTATGAACATGTTGCATCCAGTCTACTCTAGAATCTTCATCGTCATCGTCGTACCCACTTTTGACGATGCTGCCGGTGCAGTCACTGCTGGTGTTGCCGACACCGCCATGAACACCATCACCAATACTAGTGGGGCCAAGAATATCATGGCTGCCTCCACAGTAATGGCAATCAAGATTCTTCTTGAATAATAATGATAGTTATAGAGACTAACGAGGAACAAACTTTGTTTGTATTATTGTTGACGTACCAGGCGCTTCTCCTGCTACTATTTGGATGCAATGTGTCGTATGACCAACAAATATTTCTGAGCAGTGCCATGAATGAGAACTTGTCTAGCCTTGAGCACTTCGTAAGCCACTGGAACCATGGATGCGATGGAATAATACTTTGCCCTTTTTTTTAATCGCTCAATTACCATCGGCCGAAGCCCTTTCCATTTTGCTTTTGAAATGTTGTGCGAATGCTGAACCATTTTCTTTCAGTAATACCACGTTTCCTCAGGAATAATTTGGCACTTTAATTTTGTATCCCGAGAAGGTCTCAACATCATTTTATTTAACAGTGAATAACTTCTCCAAAACATCTATCAACCCATAACCTTAAAGCCACATGTTTATTTCTGAATTTTCAACCATACATTGTTTTACAAGTTGCCTTTTTCCAGTATCTACTCTTGTTGTTCCATAAAATGGAAAAATGTGCCAACACTTCTCAATATTTTGTAAGGAACTTGAGGATGAGTTTTTATTTATTCATGGGGGTATGATGAGCTACAATATCACATCAGCCATGATATCGCGTATGTGATATCGCGTCGGCCCCTGCGATATCACGTACACGATATTGCAGCCTACCGCTAGTTCTATAAATAAGAGGTAGCTTTCCATTATTTCACCATCTAGAGTTATATCCTTAGCCAAACTATAACATTTTTACCATTCTAGAGTTAGAATAATTTCCATGTGCCCACAGTAGGAGTCTCAAAGTGAACGGATCTTTATTCGAGCAAATTGTACGTGAGCACACATTTGTGTACAGCAATGAAGACAAACTTTCTAATAAACCTTGTAGCATATGGACTAAGCTAAATAGGATTAAATTATTATTAAATGTTTAATTAATTTCTTAGATAATTAATCTCTCTCGACCCTTGACTCTCCTAGTTAAGTGCATTCAGTACGACTGCTTCGAGCACGTGTGTAACGCTTGGTAACCTAGTAACGAGTAGCGTTTGGTAATCTCAATAATGTTGCATTGGTTCAGGGTGTGTGTGGCAAGTGGGAACGAATACTGGTGCTAGGATGATTAGAACTTAGTTAGCGAATAGTTAGTCACTTAGTCTCTTCACCCTTCCCCACTAGCATAGGCGTTAAAAAGATAAAAGACATAAAAATCATATACCCCAAACTTACATAATCATATAACCGTGACAATAGAAGTAAGTTTGGGAAGACAGTGATTGATTAACCTTAAGTGTTCCATTAGGGCATGTAAGCACTTAGTCCTTGGAGTTCGACCAGATCACGTGTGAGACACTCGTATTTATATAGTTGAGTGTAGGGGTACCTCGCCACTCATCAATAACCTAGGTAGATAATTTCTCTCTTCATGAAGTGGCATTTATTGGCATCAACTACCAATTTTTCCTCTTGTAACTTAGATAATATCATCCTCAAATGTTGTACATTGTCCTCTTCTTTTAAATTGTATACAAGAATGTCATCAAAGAAAAAAATGCAAAATTTACCAATAAAATCCCTTAGAACCTCATGCATGAGCCTCATCAATGTGGTTGGAGCATTGATTAGCCCAAAGGACATGACTAACCACCAATATAAGCCATTTAGTATCTTAAATGTTATTTTCCATTCATCTCCCAATCTAATCCTCATTTGATGATAACCACTTTTTAAATCAATTTTAGAAAAAAATCCTAGCATTCCTAATCACATCAAGAATGTCATCCATCCTAGGAATAGGAAATCTATACTTAATAGTAATCTTATTAACAACCTTAGAATCTATGTACATCCTTAATTCATTAGTATCTTTCTTTGGAATTAATACAGTTGGAACAACACAAGGAGAGATGGATTTCTTAATTAAACCATTAGAGAGTAATGCACTTGCTTTCTTAACTCTTCCCTGATTTGGAGTTATGCGGCAAGTTCTTTCTTCTGAAAATGTAGCTCCTAATATGAAATCTATTTGATGTTGAATGGATCTTATTGGTAGAAGCCCTTCCAAATTTCCCTTGAAGACATTAATAAATTATAATGCTAAAGGTTTCACTGTTAGAAGAAGTTCATTTGTATGCTCCTCTTCACATGTTGCAACTGTTGACATAATGATAAAATCATGTCCAACCTCACCATATGCTTGTAGGTACTCTTACTCACTAAGAAATATTAATGTAACATTAATAGGAATATTTTCCTTATATTGATATCAAATAATAAGAATAAGTTCATGTATCTCATCTTCTTTTGGTATATATCAAACATTTCTTGCACCACTAAAAGAAGCTTTATTGTCAAAGTTTCAAGTTCTTTCCAAAATAACATCAACATAATCAATAGGAAGGATGTCATAATGTACATTGTGCTTAAAAGAAACAATTTTTAAAGACAAGATATACTTCTTCTTAATTTCTTGGAAATGATCCTTTAAAAGCCAATGGACTCTATAGGACCTAGGATGTGCAAATGTATTCAAACAAAGCTTAGAAACAACCTTTGAAGAAATCCCATTTTCTTGAGCATCACCATCAATTAAAATGTGTATCCATTCACCACTATCTAGAAACCTAGCTCCAATCCTAAATAGCATCTTTCATCTAGGATCTTCATTGGCACTAACATTTACCATAAAAGTGCAAGAATTAATTTCAATGATATCTTTAATCATTGGTACATGAGGATTACCTTCATTGGAGGATTCTTCCTTTTCCAAAGTCTAAAGTTCCTTGCCTTTGGAGATCTTTGGATTTTTGTAATTTCATTGCTTGTGTTCCTTTTCATTACAATTAAAGAATTGAAGTTTGAATGCATAGCCATTTCCTTGATCCTTTCTATTCTTGGAGTAATCTTTCTTGGAATCTTGGCCCTTCTTGAACTTCTCTTTTATTTCCTTTATGTCTTCTTTGGCATTTCCCTTCTCCTTGACTTCTTTCTCACTTTTAGAAGCTTTGGAATCCTTGCCTTTAGAAATTTTTTTATCTCTATTATAGCCTTGGAGTTTCTTCTTAGCCTTAAGGGCCAATTTATAAGCCTCATCAAATGTTTTGGGGCCATAAAAGGTTAGCTCTTGTTGATACTACCTTTTTAGTTCTTGAAAGTTGGATGCTTATTCATAATCATCCCAATGAACTTTTGCAAGCTTGAAGGCCTTACAAAAATCCATGTAGTAGTCCTTCACACTCTTATCACCTTGTCTTAGGTACTTTAAATGTTGGATGGCCTCTTATCTATGATGAGTCTTCTCAAATGTTTTCTTGAGCATGAACTACAATGAATACCAATCCTTGATAGGAGTACCATTATTCACCTTGTAAGACTGACTTTCCTTCTTCCATCATAAAGTGTCATGCCTTCCAATTTGGTTTTAATATATGATAACTTTTGATGATTTTCTACATCTTCAAGTTGAAAATACTTATTAATCATTTTTCAACCAAGAGAGGAAAGATTCAATCCCTTCCATGCCACTGAAGGATTTGACTTCCATGTGGAATCCTTGAAGCATGTTCGAAAGATTTTGCAAGGTGACTTTAATTCCTTTACCTTGCTTCCCTTAAGGCTTAGAAGGAAGTTTCTTTTAATCCTTCCTAGGAAAAAAATGAAACCTTGAGACTTATTTTTAGTAGTAGGAGCATGAAGAAAGTCATCATCTTAATCTTCTCCTTCATCAAAGTCTTCATTTTGAAAAGGAAGATAATCTTCAAAGGATGGCATTGAGGAATGTCTTGAAGAAGATCTTGGTGAAGAATTGCATGAATTATACTCTTTCTTGGCTTTTGGAAAGATAGCATGTCCTTTTTTCTCTTCAAGTGTTTCATGTTTGAATGAGCTTAAGAGCATTTCTCATGTCATCCATGTGTCTTAACAAAGCTTGAACTATCTTCTTCTTTGAAGGCATGATGAAAATTGATCTAAAAGGAAATTTTCATAAAATTCTACAAGGAAAGGTAAAATTTTCAAGATTTCTCAAAGAATCAGATAAGAAATACTCAAGTCTTAAGAGAAATGAGTACAAGATCTTCAATCCCCATCTAGTATAAGCCAATGGAAATACAATTCCATAATTATCTTCCAATTCTTGAAAGATATAACAAACTTAAGAATCAAAGGGAAATTTTCAAATCCTTGGATGAGTGGAACAAGTAGTAAGACAGAATTCACCCAAGCTTGAGAATTTGGAGTGATCCTTTGCAATTTAGATGAGAATTATCCATTTGCATGTAATTGAAACACCACCAAGAAAATGCATGTTACAACCTTTTTGACATTGCAACCTTCACCCCTACACTTGACATTAGATTTTCATTATAAAAGTGTAAGGTTGGAAGACCATGAGCTACAATCTCACATGCTTAAACATTTGGGGCTGAAAAATGCCCCATAAGTTGTCATAGCCTAACTTTCGAAGTGGAAAAAGTCATGTCATGTCAATATTTGGGCTTGGGAAGGCTTAAAATGCCAAATTTTACATTTTTATTGGTTTTATGTTGGACATAGCCTCAACTACACTAGAACTATCTACATCAAACATTGGAGTTGTTGGATTTTCATTTTTGTAGAAATGGCCAACATAGTTCCCATAACCTTCAGCATGGATGTTTCAAGGCCAGCATTAGAGTTGTTTGGATTTCTATTCTTTCACAGAATTCAGCATTGGAATGGTTGGGATTTTTTTTTTCCAACTAGGCCAGTGTTTCCCCAACAATTCCAACATTGCTCCATGAGTTCTAGCATAGTTCCATGATGTCAACATTGCCCCACTAGTTCTAGTGTAGTTCCATGATGCTAGCATTGTTTCTATGAGGCCAACATAGTTGGAAAAGTTCATTTTCTATTTATGATATCCAGCATGGTTTTGGTGGGTAGGGTGCATCAAAACTTACCATAAATGGAAAACTATGTTAAAAATAATGGCCTACCACACTTGCAAATCAAACCAATCCGTTAGTAATCATGGTAGAAATTTGTAGCACAAAAACTAGCAACCATGAGACTTATAAATAAAAATTTCAAACACTTTGAATAGGTTCCAAATTTCTTCAACTGGACAACCTTTTCAACTTTGAGCACTTGAGACCTTTGGAATTTTGTAGGGCTTTTGGAGCAATTTGGCAACAAACTAGGCATTTAAGACTTGAAGAATTCCAAAATTCCAAAAAGCCAAACAGCTCATTTACCCCCTTATTCACCAACACTGCAGATCTAGGCTGAAAACCCCCCAAGGAGTTTTGGCAATTGAAGTTGGGAATTACCTAGATCATGAGGCTAACCGTCGAGCACAACCTATTGGCTTCAATAGGCTTCAAGTTTCATTTGAGAAACTCCTTGTACATTTAGGCACATAATTTGTACACATTCAAACTTTTCTTTTGTAACAATTTTATTATTTTCAATAAAGTTTATAGTCCATTTATTATGCAAATTCATTTACGATTTATTTTTGTGCATTTTCTTAAAGTGGATCTACAATTTTCATTTGAATTGTTTACCTCATTAACACTCTCTAAGTCCCTGGGTGATCAAGAAAACCATCCATTGTGCCTTGGATCCTCTTTCTCAAAGGCCCTTGGGATCCAAGGTTAAACTATTCCACCTAGAATTTTCAATTTTGCATCAACTGAAATTTTCAAGTGCTATAGTGATTGTCTTCAATTCCAAGGTACTCTAATACTAATCTAGTGAGAAGCTTCCATGGATTCCATAATCCAAGGTCTCTCAAATATTTAAAAATAGTGAATTTGAACAAGAAAAGAAAATGAAAATTTTATTCTTACTTAAATCTAGAATTTACAAATGAAAGAAAGTATAAATGTTTGAGGATAGACAAGAGATTCAATCAAATTCTCATACATGCTCAATCAATGAAAAGAAACTCTCACATGAATGATGATTAAGACACCTAGCCATGACTCTATCTCTCTTTAGTTTCTTCTCTTTCTTCGTAGACTCTCATGACAAAAATGAAGGCCTAAGAGGTCTATTTATATCCTTCCCTCTATTTCTTCATCTTTCCTCTTTAAATTCAAAATTTAAATGTTTAAAACTCATAGGAAATTTTCTCATGTCCATATGAGATGTCTTGGAGAAGAATGAGACATTTTGTCTAAAAGTAGCTAGTTTACAGAGGCGACATCTTGCAACCAGGGAAGATATCTTGAATACAAAGAAGACAACTTGTAGACATTTGTGGCATATTGCAAGAGATGTCTTGAGCTAAGGGAGACATCTTGAGCATGAAGGAAATGTCTTGTTATTAGAGGAGACATCTTTTGAGAGAGGCTAAAATTTCAAGATGTTTTTTTAAGGTTTCGAACCTTTAGACACCTCCAAACAAGTCCCCATTGATCCCAAAACCTCTTAGACTTATCAAAATAGGCTTAAAACATCCCTAGACATGTTAAAAAAACCCTAATATCATCATCAACAAAACAATGCTAAAAAATAAACACAACAACACATAAACATCTATGTATAAACATATTGAGGATTAGGCATAGGATGGGTGATGTTCTCATTAGGATCTATGTGGATGATGGGAGATCCTTGTTATATATGAAGGCTAAATAGCTTGTTCCTCCTCCATCAACTTGATTACCCTTGTCAAACTTTGATGTGTTAGTAATGATAATATAATTATCTCATGCCTTTAAAGTGCCTTCATTGATGAATAAGCTTAGAAATCCTACCTTGTATCAAAAATGGTCCTTAAGGTGTCCATATTTCTTACAATTGGGACACCACTTTCCTTTTTTATCTTCATTTGGTTTTTATCTTTTTCCTTCTTGAGATGTTACTATTTCACCTCTTTGGAAGCCTCTTTCTCTTCCTCCTCTTTAGGAAGATTTTTTTTTTTTTTTTTGGGATTGATTTTCTTAGGATGATGGTTAGCTTTTAGATCTATTTTGTCTCCATATTTATGTATGTCTTCTTTTGCCTTCTCTACCTCTTTGGGATTTATTTAAATAGAAGATTTGTTTTTGTTTTTGTATAAAACTCTAATCAATGAAGGGTTCTCATATGAGAAACAAGCTCATCTATTGTAAGAATTTTGATATTTCTTTTGCTTATGAGGGTTAAGATCATAGGCTTGTGCTTGGAATAACTAAAAAGGATTTAGCTAATTTTTAGGACTCTTTGCTCCTCACTATAACTAGCTTGAAATGCATCTAAGTCCCTAATGACATTAAAGATCCTTTCAAAAAAAGAATTAAGAAAATCACCTCTATTAATATTGAAGTTCTTAAATTTTTTCCTTATCTTCAATTACTTAATTTGCATCACCTTACATATGCCATGATATTCTTACACAAGTGCAACTTAACGAGCTTTGACATTACCTTTGTTGATTATCTTGGTCGAATTCTCTTACTCAAAGAGTTGCACATCATAATCTTGGCTAATGCATTCTTCTTATTTTACTATTTCTTACATTCATTAAAGCCATTCTTTACTACTTCTTATGTTCATTAAGGTTAAACAAGCTCTCCATTAGCATGTTGTAGTAGGTGAAACCATTCTTTTCATTAAATATTAAGGAATATTTTGGCACTTCTTTTGACATCTTTGAACATCAATAACAAGCTTTGATATCGAATTTTGGAGGTGACAATAGAATAAGGTTCTTTTCTTCTTTCTAAAACTTCTAGTCTAGCTTCCAAATTTGACTAAAAAGTTAACCAAGACTCAAACCATGAGTAGTGGCTCCCTTATTATATTATCGACCATGGATCCCGGGGTAGTTGTTGTTAAGAATCACGAGTTGTAGTCAAGTTGTGGTATATCTAGGAGCTGAGGAGAATAAATATAGGTGATGGAGCACTCATGAAATATTAAGCATAAGTTAGAATGTAGTCATGGTCAAGTCATGATTATTATAGAAGTTGATAACATTTTTCCTTAAGCATTTTCTTTAATTCTGTTAAGACCATAACTTATGGTTTCCTCATGTTATAATACCATGATTTATAGTGAAGTTGTGATGAATAGATATAGTAGCCTTTTTATCTTTACAATACCACAACTTTTGGTGAGTTCATGGTATATCTTTGAGTAGAGCATAATTCATGGCAAACTTGTAGTTAATAGGGGATATTGAAATTAACTCTAAAATGATGTGGAAGTCAAGCA
>MNCI01018474.1:165417-176018 GCA_015680685.1 Gnetum montanum
AACTTCTAGCCTAGCTTCAAAATTTGACTAAAAGGTTAACCAAGACTCAAACCATGAGTAGTGGCTCCCTTATTATATTATCGACCATGGATCCCGGGGTAGTTGTTGTTAAGAATCACGAGTTGTAGTCAAGTTGTGGTATATCTAGGAGCTGAGGAGAATAAATATAGGTGATGGAGCACTCATGAAATATTAAGCATAAGTTAGAATGTAGTCATGGTCAAGTCATGATTATTATAGAAGTTGATAACATTTTTCCTTAAGCATTTTCTTTAATTCTGTTAAGACCATAACTTATGGTTTCCTCATGTTATAATACCATGATTTATAGTGAAGTTGTGATGAATAGATATAGTAGCTGATGAGACGCGACTTGCACTGGGCCGCGATATCGCATCCCANTTTTTATCTTTATAATACCACAACTTTTGGTGAGTTCATGGTATATCTTTGAGTAGAGCATAATTCATGGCAAACTTGTAGTTAATAGGGGATATTGAAATTAACTCTAAAATGATGTGGAAGTCAAGCATTAACTATGTGTAAGGGTAGAGGATGTTGTTATTAGTCTAGCAATAGCAAGAGTAGTCCAAATAGTTGAGTTTTTAAAGGCCCTTACTACATTTCTAGGACTGAAACAAATTTTCAGTACAACTTCCTCTCTTGAGCTTCAATGAAGTTTTGGTTGTTTAAGAAATTGCTTCTTCAACTTGGAATTCTTCTCATACCTACAACCACAAGGAATACATAAGGTATCATAATGGAGATTGAACTCCAAGGAAGATCTTCTTCTTCTTAAACTGAAATAAGGTTGAAATTGGTGAAACAATGACATAATAGAATGCAATTTAAGTAGATGAAATAACTAAAATGGGATAATAAGACAAGGATATAGAGACAAACATATCTTTTCTATCAAGCTTAAATCTTACATCAATGGAGTTTTTCTTAGAGTGCCATAAGTTTTAGGAGATCCCATACATGAAATAAATAGAAAAGTGAGGAAATGCTTAAGAGTACACTCAACTATAAACATGGATATGAATAATCCACCAAATCACCAACTAAATTACAAGGAGAGGAGACCTATAGTCCTAATTTATGAGTAATGATCACATGGGGTCTTTGGTAGTTTGAAGGCTGAGATGCATCACATATGATACCTATGATCCATATTTTACTTTAGAATTGACTCAAGAGGCATTGACAAAGAATACAAAATACCACTACATATCCATCATTGGCGTTCCCTCTCCGTGCTTGATTTAGTAGCATCAAACCATGCCAAAGAGTGCTTATGATGATGGGGTGGTAAACTTTATAGGTTACATTTGATCATGAGAGTTAACAATGAGTTCCAAGTGCTAACATCATGGCTACAACATGGTACTAACATGTTGAATAATCAATAAGTCTTCACACTTCATGTTTCAAAGTGTTGGTCACTCAGCAATGTGTTGAAGGAACCAACGCTTCACTCCAAGGTTTCTTTGGCCATTAGACTTTTTCCTTTGCATGTTTGGAGCCATTGGTTTGTCTTTTGGTCTTTCGTGGCCTTTTGAATTCTTAGCAATTTTCTTTGCCCCTTTTTTTATGGGACAAAACCTTCATTAGCTTTCTTTCCCAAAGTTGGGTTTAATATGGTTTTTCCTTCGAATGAGATGTGTTACATTTGAGAAACTTGATTTGGCTTTTCCAGCCAAATGAGATGTGTTATATCTGATGGACTTAATGGTTTTCTTGTTGAATGAGATGTGTTACATTCAATTAAATTTTGAATGGAGCATGATGAAGGAATGTCATATGGCCATAATGCATGAGTGTCAGACATTAGTCATCATTTTCTCTTAGGGAAAGAAAGGTTATGATTAGGCTATGGGGTTGGGCTCAAGAAGAGGTAATAGGAGTGAAGTGGAGTAAGCACTCTTGGCACAATAGGACAAACTCATTGAATCTTACTCGTTAAGGTCACATGATAACTTATTACCATGATGAGTTGTGCCTTTACAATGACTCCAAGCTTTATCCTAAAATTACAACTCCAAGATAACAAGAAATAAGACAAAGAAAACATGTTGTTATATGATAATGCATAAGGCCATGTAAAATGATTAGCACACCAAGCTACCATAGGTTACATATGTTACAAAGTTTTACAATTCATCTATTATGTAAATAGACAAATTGAGAGAGAGAAAAAACATGCAGGCTCGCTTGTTGTAGATTATCGAAATCATCAACATCAATCATTCATTGCAATGTGCTAATAATGGTAAAAAACACTACAAGAAAACATGTGAGTGTTAGGTGTAATTAGAGCTATGTGATGGCTTTAATGTTGCATTAAAAGGATATGATGATGGCATGAGCAAGCTTAAGTTCTAGCGAGGAACTTGGTTTCAAGTGCTTTCTCTTCACCGTTGCGATCTAGATGAAAATTTGGCTAAGGGACTCTCCATGATGTTTCTAGCTTCAAGGTCAATGGTCATTAGGCTACCTCAAGATGTTATAACTATATATTGTAATGGTTTCAAGGCTCAATGTTTGGATATTTAAGGTCAACTTGGTCTAACAACATCATGAGAGGGGTTTATTTAGGCTCTAAGGCTAGTTGAATTTACTTTCTTATTCTTTTTGCTCATTCCTTAATGACAACTAATGAGTGGTGAGGTACCCCTACACTCAACCATATGAATACGAGCATTCATGCATGATTCAGTCGAACTCCACAGACAAGCTAGTTGTGGTATCTAGATAATTACACATTGATCCCAGTTTGTTGTCTTCCCACTTGAACTAGTATTTGCTTTGTCATGTATGGTTTAGTTTAGAGTGAGGTGTATGATGCAGTCCTAAACTAGTGCTACTCCTAGAGGCAATAGAAAATAACTTTAATCAAGCTAGGAGGAAAAGGGAGAGAGAGTTAAGCTAATAAGCCATAAGGGGAGAGAATCTTGGACCTTGTGTACGACTACTACTGGGATTACCAAGCGCATATCCTAGGTACACTATTGGGATACCAAGTAGTCACACTTAAATGATTGTGATTAAGTCGTACTCATTCCACATTTAATAACAGGGATAGGAGTTTAGGGTAAAGAATTATTAATTAATAAAGAAATAAATAACAATTAAATAATTAAACTAGGTGAATGCTGCAATGATGAAGTAATTTTGATCTTTATTTTCGGTCATGTGCATGTCCAAGTACGTCACACTCAAATGAAGGTGCTCTACAATTATAATTATAACACTACAGGCATGCACTGAGAGAAAAGGTTGAGAAGAACTAAAAAATAAAAACTAACTTCTAACTAAAACTTACTTACCTCTGACTCCTTGTGCCTACATGTGTATTTATAGGCCTACACAAGAGTCACAATATCGTGTATCCGATATCGCTAGCCAAGCCATGATATCATGTACCTGATATCATGGATCCAATATCATGGGTTCGATATCATGGATCCAATATTGTGAGTTCAATATTGGAGCCTAATGAATCATGATTCATCATACCTCCACGATTGAATGAAAACTCATCCTTGAGTCATACAAAATGAGAATAAGCCCCATTGATTACATAGTGGATAGGTATGGCATTATTGACTAACTAGAAATTATTCATGCCACAATGTGGAATTGAATAGAACAAAATTGGGACACGAACACAAAATTACAAAATTGCAAAACTACAATGCTTTGGCCCAAGGATGGTCTATGCTAATTTATAGTCATAGTGGACTCGCTATGCTAGTTTATAGTTGTAGCGGAATATTGTTATACCAATTTATAGTTATAGCAAATGTACTATGTCAGTTTAGCATCATAGCAGACGTGCTATGCTAGTTTATAGTTGTAGTGGACTACCTTGTTCTTTGGACTCTTTAATAATTTTTAGGACAGCTTGAGATTTGCTATCCATAGAGTTCCATAATTGGTCAACCTTGGCTGAAATTTCAAATTAAAATTTTTGAAGTAGTAAGGTTTTCTTGTTCATCACCTCATCAAGTGATGATTCTTCCTCACTATCATAGAATTGAACCTCCCTCTTGCGAATAGAAGGATTGTGGTTGTACTCTTTTGGACTTTCTCATTTCTTTAATTCTCCTTCCTCTTGAGCTACATGCTTAATCAATCTTTGGATCTGATGGATATTTAATTTTGACAATTACCCATGTGCATAGACATTAAGGGTTCTCCTTGTTTCAAATTAAAGCCCATCTACAATGTGGTGAAGTTGGTCCAATTGAGAATAACCATGGCTAGGACATCTATGTAATAAGGAATAGTATCAACCTATGGTAGCATCCAAGGGTTCATGTGTCCCTTGTTTTCATTCTTAGATCTACCTTCTTAAGTTGAACACTCAGGAGTATGTTTGATATTTATCATTGAACAATTCAAGCATTGTACTCTGTCGTCTAATAGATTCTGATTTGAAGAACTGGTACTAGTTCTCTGCTTCTTTAATGAGTATCTTGGGAAATAACTTAAGCTTTTGCCACTCATTTTTTATGTTCTACAAGGCACATGCATCTTGAAAAGCATGAAGATGATTCTATGGATCTGAGTTATATCCTTCTTTGAACCAAGTGTAGTTATCAAGAACATTAAAGGCTGGAATGGGACTTTGAGAGGTTCATGGTTGCACAGCCTTGACCTCACTTCCATACTAGGGCCTACTAAGAATGGAGGCGAGATGTCCAAAATGATCTTTTCAATCGAACTGGAACTTATAGGTGTTACAAAGAAACGGGTGTTAAGGGGAACATGATGTTTTGTGATGTTTGTAGTGTTTGAGGGTGTGAGTGTAGTAGAGGTTTCAAACATGAAAACGAGGATGCAAATGCATGAATATGTGCTTGAATAGTGAAAAATGTGGATAGAATGCTAAAATGTAAGGAAAAATGTAAAAAATGCATAGAATGTGAGTAAGAGAGAAAGGCACCACTCCTAAGCAAGGTGAGCATAGTCAATTGTAAAGAAAGGTTTGGGAGGTAAGTAATGTACAAATAGGCATAGTAGGCAACATAGTCAAAGTCTCAAGGTGTTTAGTTATGAAGAATTGATGTTGCCATGAAATCTAAGCCTTCTGGGTTGACTGGCGTGGTGTCCTACAAGCTACAATGGTGTATGGTGTGTTGGGTGGTGTACAACGGTGCTGTGGTGTCCAAAGTTCACCAAGGTGCTAAGTGTGCTCAAGTGTAAGGATGCCAAGAATGCTAGTTTGTTTGTTGATTGCTTTAAAATGCCAACCCTTAAATCATGAAGCACTGGGATATTTATAGGGCTAGGGTTAGCATGAATTTTGGATTAAGTGTCATATGGCAGAGGTGTAGTTGGGACTATGCTAACCCCAACTACGCTCCCATTGAAGCAAATGGTGTTCCACTGGTGTGCTCTACTAGACCCCATGAAACTACCAAACTATGACTATGCTGCCAAGATTGCATATGTGAGTGTCGAATAGACTACAAAGTACCTGAAAAATAATGTAAAATAGTACAATTTGGAGACTACACGTTGGGACTATGCTACCCACTCTAATGATTGGTGTTGAGCATAGGTACAATTTTGGGACAAATGGGGGATGCAAATGGAATGCAAATTGCTAATCTTGCTTGCTGAAGGAGTGTTAGAGTTGAGATGCAAGGTAGTGCTGAGTTTTGGAGGTAGTTCTACATGGCTACATTGACTATGCTCTAGAGCGTAGTCCAAGGAGTTGAGAAAATCTTGCAAAAAGATGAGGTTCAATGCAAACTATGCTAGCTATGTTCTAGAATGTAGTCCTGGTAGGGAGAGCGTAGCCCAAACACTTAGAGAAATCTTACAAGACTAATGTTCTCAGTGTTGACTAGACTAACTATGCTCTAGAGCATAGTAGAGAGCATAGGTTCAAAAGTTAGAAAATTTGCCAAACTATTTTTTCTATCCCAACTATGCTTAGCAACCTCTAGCTTAGCACTTGGGCAAATTTGCAAAACTGGTCATTCCAAGGTTGACTACATTGACTATGCTCTAGAGCGTAGTCTTGGCACAGAGAGCATAGTTAGGACACTTAGAAAAAATTTGCAGTTGCTGTTAACACTTAGAAAATTTTGCAACTCTAGACTATTGGTGTCAACTATGCTAACTATGCACTAGAGTGTAGTCCCAACAGTGGGAGCATAGTCTCAACACTTAGAAAAATTTTGCCATGTTTTGACACTTAGCCAAATTTACAGTTGAGACCTGGGAGCTCAAATTTGGTGGTGTTTCATTGGTCCCTCTTTGTTGATGTTTGGAGGAGTGGCCCAAGAGACATCGACAAAGAATGCAAAACATCATAGCAGGCCTAGCACTAACATTTCTCATCAGTACCCTATCGAGTGTCACTTCGCCGTGGTCAAGAGTGCTAAGGGTAATGGTATGCTAGAGGTAAAAGATGTAGGGAATGTGTTAGGGGATAACAAGGGAATGAAATGCAAAGAGTGTCAGATTGTAAGATGCAACACTAGGGAAGGCTTATCACCGAAACAATGACCTCTCATCAGAGTGCATATGAAAGAGTCAATGTCCCTGGTACTAGAATGGCTTGCCCCTGAAATTACGACCTCTCGTCAAAGTGCTTATGAGAAGGTCAATGGGGATTCAGGATAGGACTAGTTGTGAAATTGCAACTTTGCTAATTTTTCTTGGAAACATGTTTTGCCCCATTTACTTTGCTTTTTTTTTTATGTTTCTTACTTTTTTATGGCTATGACAAACTTGCTTTGGGTTTTTCACCTTGCGAGATGTTAGTTGCAAGATGTTTTTTGTCAGGTGGGTTACATGCCACCTAATAGGCTTTACTTTAGTGTAATCGTGTTACATTTGTAGGATAGGTGTTTCCTCCCTAGGATGATTTGCATTACATCTGCTTGGGCTTTGACCAGCCCACAGAGGCTTCCCATAGGACAAGTTGTGTTACATCTACTCTGGGTATTGCGGTTGATGTAAAGGGAGTGTCATGTGCATCGGAAGGGTTGCAAGCTCAGTAATACAGGGGAAAATAAGAAAATGCAAGGTAAAAGGGCTAAATGTAAGTATGCTATAGTGGGATGATAAGGACATGCACTCTTGAGTAGCTTAGCTAGTCTAATCTTGCATATCAAGGTAATGTGGTGACTTGCCATTGTGATGAGATGTGTCTCTAAATAATTAGCTCTAGGGCTTCATCCTGTAAACACAATGTAGAGAAAACAAGAAACAACCACAAGATGTCAGATGAGAGAAAACTGTTGGTTGTGAAGGTGTTGCAAGTGTCGTGAGTGCTGGACCAGTTATAAGAGCTTGCAGTGCCAATGCTGGTGTTAGAGCAAGAAGGCTGCAAAAGCTCCAACAACCACATCAAAGGCAAGTACTCGAGCAATGGTAAGAGCCCAACAGAAAAGGTGAGATGACTAGGGCCCTAATGCTGCCATTACTCCAAAGGGCTGTGCTTACCATGAAAGCTCTAAGCAATAATAAAATACCCAAAGCTGGTATTGTTGTCAGTGTAGCCTAGGGCTAGTATTATTGGCAAATGTGGCAAGAGCTTTGAAAGGTCAGTAAAATGCCCAAGGGAATTTCTAGAGGATCAAAAAAAATGCTAAGGGAGGTAATGCTGCAAGTGTTATAGAGGCCTCCTTCGATGATAGGAAATCTATCTTGGAACTGCAATGTTGTCGCCCTACCCACAAGATGTGGACAAATGGCCTGAAGTTGGAAGTATTATCACACACTTATCGGCAAAACTGTGTGTTGAACTACAAACCTAGTTTAAAGTCCTGGTAGACCATATGCTATGCTAGTTTAGGGTCCTAGTAGATCATAGACCTAGTTTAAGATCTTGGTAGACCTTGATATGCTAGTTTATAGTTCTAGAAAACTATTGTATGCCAGTTTAATGTTATAGTAGATAATGGATGTTGTGCCAGTTTAATGTCATGACCCAAGGACAAGCTATGCCAATTTAATGTCATGACTCAAAGACAAGTTGTGCTAGTTTAGTGTCAAAATGGATGTATATTGTGGATGCCAGTTTTAGCGTCATGGCCCAAGGATGGTCTATGCTAATTTATGTTCATAGTGGACTCGCTATGCTAGTTTATAGTTGTAGTGGAATATTGCTATACCAATTTATAGTTATAGCAAATGTCCTATGCCAGTTTAGCATCATAGCGGATGTGCTATGCTAGTTTATAGTTGTAGTTGTATCAGTTAGTACAAAATAGATGAAGAATCATGATTTATAGTTCATTCTGCATTACAGCGATGCATTTTCAAACAAAATTGGGCAACTCTACATACCGACCATATTAATGGATCATTACGCTAAGGCCAAACAACTTACTCAGAAATCCTAGAAAAGTCTCCGGCAAACTAAAGCATTTCTTTAATCATTTTCGTAATTCGTTGCTCTCTTCACTAAATGAAATATATTTTGCAGAAAAACAAAGAAAAAACGTACTGTGGCATCCAATTCCTCCTCCTCATCCTCGGCGTGTTGGATCTTGTTGGCTTATGCAGCACTTGCAGCAGCAGCCTACATTCCCATACCAAAACCAAAACATTAAAACTACTTTCAAAAATTTCATAACAATGAAAAAACCTATATCTTGAAAGCGAAGAAATGTAACCCAACGTTAAGCTTCTTCTCCTCTTCCTTCAGCCGCCTTTCCTCCTCCTTCTGCTTCATCTTCAATTCCCTCTTCAAAGCACTGGAACAAACAACCAAAACAGAGAATTCCAGAGCAGAAGCCATAAAAAACAAAAAGAAAATTAAAAAAAAAAAGATCAACAGATGCAAAAATTATCAATGTTCAGGGAAACAAAACAAAATCTCGAAAACCAGACAAAAAATAGACTAACTTTTTGCTTTGAACAGGGGCTCCCTCGGATACTGATGAGGAGGAAGATGAAGGCTGAGGTTCTTTGGGCGCATTTTCCCCCATTTCGCAGCGAATGTGCCTGTGACTGCCACGGGACAATAATGCGAAGGAGGCGTGAGCCAAAGAGAGGATGCTGCTGCTATGCGATTGGAAAGATGAAAATATGGCGTGGAACCCTGCTCCTGCTGCTTTTGCTCCGCTTGCGGATTTTGTTACCGCCAATCCTCGCAGAAACATTAGGGTTCTACCATTTCTTAAACCCACACTTGCTTTTAATATGTGTGAGAGCTCGCCGATTTTTCCTCTTTTGTTTTTTAATTTTCCTTTTATTTTTAATGATCGCCTTAATAATACACTTCAACCTGGAGTGTCACTCGCATTCCTTTGGTTTAAAAAATAACAGAATTGTTACTTAATTTGCGTTAAAGAGTGGATGGAGTAGCGCACTCCGGCTAAACCAAATCTTAAGAGTTTACCCGGAGTGTCCGACCTTTAATAATGAATAATAATTAAAAGGTTTCACACCGCAAAAGAATTCAAGGAAAAGCCTAATAATCATCTATGTCCTTTAGATATAAAAAACGATGAGGTTTTTCAGGGATAAAAAAATCCTTGCTAACAGCTTCTTGTAAATAGGTAAAAAAAACCATCGCAGCTGCAAAAATAAAAAGAATTAATACTAAGAAGTAATTAATTATTCAACCTTTACAAAATGTTTTCTTGGTCAAGAGCACAAAGGTTCGATTGATGGCTTTAAAAGTTTGAAAGGCATATTTAAATGAATAACAACTGGTTTGTTTAAAAATTGATAAAGATTTTCTGAAGATTTCATTTGAAAGCATGCTCAAAAATTATGAGACATATTAATGCTTTCTTGCTCGAAGTTGTAACTAAAAAAACACATCTTTAAAAATGTAATGTTTAACTCCTTAATGAAGATAGTTATGTTTTTGTTGTTGTTGTAAAGAGGTTATAAACCAAGTCACTTAAACTACTTGACAATGAGTTGTTAGCCTAGTCGTAAGACTCTTGATTTGAAAACTCTAGGTTATGGGTTCAATTCTAATGAGAATGCTAAGTTATAAAGTTCTACTTAGACAATATGTCTTGGGGTGTACCTATATTACAATTATTTTAGGCCCCACTGATGAGAGTGGTTACTCTAATTAGTAGAGTGGTTACTCTAGCCGTTATTCTAATTATTAGAGTAGTTACTTTAGTGGTTACTGTAGCAATTATTCTAATTATTAGAGCGGTTACTCTAATTATTAGAATAGTTGCTCCCAAGTCTATAAATACAGTGCCCAGACACACAATTGGGAGGAACTCTTTTAGCAGTCAAGTAGCAAAACTCTTGTGGTCTGTTTGAAAGTTAAAGTATTTTCCAAATGCCTGCAGCAGGAGGTCTAAGTGTGGACTGATCTTTATTCAAGCATTGATGTACCTGAGCACACCATTATGTTGGCAATAAAGGCGAACTCTTTGATTCATCCTTGTAACACTTGAGATTTGTTTTCTTACTCATTTCTTTTATTTTATTTTCTTATGCATTTATTTTATTTTATTTCATTTTATGCACTTTCCATTTATATTATTAGCATAGCAATTCATTTTGATCAATTAAGCAAATCGTTAGATTACACAAGCATGACCACTTCGAGCATGCGTGTAATGTTTGGTAACCCAGTAACGATTAGTGTCTGGTAA
>MNCI01018481.1:14245-45305 GCA_015680685.1 Gnetum montanum
GCGGCGGGACACGATATCGTAGGGTAAGACGCGATATCGCGTACGCGATATCGCGGCCTAGTGCAAGTCGCGTCTCATCAGTATCTTATTTTTTCTATGTAGTTTGAATTCTAGAGTTAGCTAAATTGGAACTACAAGCCAAGCTAGAACTAAAATTTCCTTATTTTCAAAAAGAAATGTCAATTATATTATTTTTATTAATAAATTTCAAGAATGAATAGCTTTTTTCCTAAGAGTTTGTTTGAGACTAAGTTAGTCTCATTTGGAACATCTTCTAGCATACTTCCCAATTTTAATTTTTTTTTTACTACTTGGTATTGAAATTTTATTAGTTGCATTAGATTCTAATTTTTCTATTTTCATTTTTATTTAATTATAAAAATACTTTGTAAGAAAATTTTTTGTACCATTTTATTCTATTTTCTGTATGCTCTTAAAAACTATTTTTGTTAGTTAGTTTGATCTACGGTAAATCTATATTCTTAGGGTTTATGTTATTAGTTATTTATAGGTTATTATAGATAATTAGTTGATGTATTATAGTATGGTCGTTGTAAATGTTAAAAGATATGTTGATCAACAATATCTTTTATTCGACTTTTAGGTACTATTCTATAATCCATGCTTGATACATGAAATTTCCCAAGTAGTATTTAGATGGAATCATTATATTATAAAATGTATAATCACTTTAAAATGTCTCATTGATAGAACTCAAGGTTTATACCAAAAAAGAAAAAATCTAATTTATATATTTTTCTAAGGCCTATGATTTTATCATTTGAATCAAGTATTGAAGGTACTTGGAAAATTTAAAAGTTCCTAGCATACTATTTTTTGTTATCAAAAATTGTATAAAGAGGTACACATTTAATTTAGGAATGAATAAGAAAAAATTTGATTTACTAGTTTTGTTACTGTTAAATAGAGATGTCATCTTTCTCCTAATTTATGTGGGCTTTTTATTGATGAACTTGAAATAGTGGGTGCATAAAATACTAACTTAATTTTCAATTATAGTTAAAGGTAGTATCCACAATTCTAAGAGTGGATGCTTCCAAGATGTTGTTAGAGGTTGAACCTATTTGTCAATTTATAGCCTATATTCATAGCCTTTATAACTTTTAATTATAATTAGAGGTAGCATCCAAGATTCTAAGAGTAGATGCTTCCAAGATGCTATTAGAGGTTGAAGCTATTTGTGAATTTATAGACGATACTCATAGTATTTCTACATATTTAATGGATAAATACTTAAAAAAATTGATGATGGAAACCCATCATAAAGGATGGCTGCATGTTAGAGTTCTATTGTTTAATAAATGGAATATTCAAGAGTAAATTCTTTATTCTATGAATTGGTAAAACAAGCATTATTCCAAAAACTTTGAGACAATGTGGAATCAAATAATTTTTTTTTTGGAAAAATTCAAGCGAATTGTATTCCCAAAAAGAAGGTTATACATTAGTATAGTGTAGGCCAGAGCTGCTAGCCCAACATCGGCCGTAGACCCCAACCCCGGGTCCCCTACGAACTACGACTGCCATGGGCATCACCACAAGCGGTCAGTATGCCCCATTCCCAAACCCTTAACTAGAGAAGTAGGTTAATCCAGATAGCCCCCGCCACCCCCCGCCCCACATTAGCAGCTTTTTGGATGGGTTGTGGTGGAGCCCCAACTCTCCTTAGAGGTTTGAATTCTTGAAACTGGCTCTCCTGGGCGAGCTGCCAGGCGACATCTATTTTTCTCAATGATCTAGGTAATGCCTGTCATGTGGTCTCTAATAACGTTCTTGATCCATTGCAAGATTTAGCTGTATGATTGCAGGGGTAGCGACGGATTTTCTGGAAGCTGACCTTCCTTGTTGTCTCTGGGCCATCGTTTGCATTTGATGCATCACTCCGTAGGATAGGTCCCAGTCCATCTTGCACACCAACATTTGAGGCCATGGTCCCCCCCACCAGGAAACCATGCCTCCTCTACCTTTTTTGGTACACCTTCTCCAATTGAGATTGCATCTGAAGCAACGAGATTGGGGTACTAGCCTGCCAGAGGGCATGGATAATCCCTGGGTGTCTGCTAGGGCATCACCATTGTAGAGACTCCTAGAGAAAGTGGGGGAGGTTGAAGAGAGTCTCAATATGCATGCTCTAGAGGAACATGACGTGTACCCAATTGAGTTTGTGGTGCAAGCCTAATTGAATGAAGAAACTCTCCACTAGTGCCATCGCGGTGCCCCACGTGGGCGGGAGGGTCGTCCCTCGAATGTGGCCACTGGTAGTCCAGGGGAGGGGATATAGACTCCTGTTGCGAGGGCAACAATTGTTGTGGTTAAGGCATTCAAAGTCACTAGAATTTGGCTCCTATAGAAGATGGCAACCTCCCCACTCTAGCCCGCATAAAATGGTTGGACTTCCAGCTCTGGGTCGGCCATGATCCTTTGTAGCACTTGGTTCCACCCCATCCATGTAACCCATTTCCAGAGCTCCAATTGATTTTGGATGTCAGTAGTCGGCAGCTCAAGGAAAGTAGCACACATCCCCATAATCATAGTAATTTCACCCTAGAGTCGGTAGAACTAGTAAGCTAGCATGAAAGGTGGGGGAAGATCTGTTCTTTTAAAGACCCTATCGTTTCAGGTGTGCCAGAGGGTCCACAAAGCAGCTAGCATTGGCAAGTTTCTTGAGTAGTTGAGCAGGGGGAGGCATGCTGTATGCCATCATTTTTGGACCATTTGGCATTCATGAAAGATGTGGTGAAGTGTCTCTATGCACTGATTACACATCGGGTAGGTGGCATCGATGAGCATGCCATGTGCCCTTAACCACGCTTGAACGGGGAGCGCCTAGTGCAAGACCAGCCACCCGAAGGTCTTGATTTTTTTTATTAAGTGGCCTTTCCACAGTTGCATCCATCGGGGGTCCACTGGGAATTGACACTGTAGCAGTTTCTGGGGATGTAGGATGACCTTGTTATCATGTTGGAATGTGTTGACGTGTGCGCAGAGTTGATGCCACACCAGGGAGTCCGACCCAGAAGCCACCCAGGGACGATATTTGCATAGTAGAATTTGCACCCACTTGGGGGGGGGGGGGGGGGGCNCCTGCCCATTGTAGCTTCCATTGCAAACAATAGAATGCTAACACCCCCCGTTGGATAGGGGTGAGCGGTCTTCTCCCAGGACACGAGATGCATTTTTGGCCCACCCTTGTCCCTAGAACATAAAAAATCCTGAATTATCGAGTTAATTTTCTGAATGACTCTTGAAGCTGGTGTGGCCATGGATGCTGCGAATCTCTTCGTGGTAGCCAGCACCATTGATGCTAGCATGATTTTCCCTTTTCAAGATAGGAACCTGTTTTCCCAATGTGTCATGCATTTCTATAGTTTCATTAGGAGTGCTTGCCAGGTTTGTTGTCTATGCCAGTTGTGCATGGGGATGCCCAGGTATGTATCTTCCACTCCCCTCGGTAGGATCCCCAAAATTTGGATGACCTTATTGTGGACACTGGGGTGGGTATGGGTGAGGTACATCGTGGACTTACCTAGGTTGGGGATCAGCCCCACTTCCCTCTTTATCCTGTCCAGCACCCTTAGAATTGCCCAAGCCTGCAACATGGTGGCACGGGTAAAGATCATCGTGTCATCTGCGTAGTGAACGGTTAAGCATAGATGCTATGTATGTCCAGCCCCAGGACATCTTCCTCGATGCAGTAGGTTTGCATGAGGTCCATCATCAGGAGGAAGACGAGCAGGGAGAGAGGATCCCCTTGTCTAGGTCCACAACCTATCTCATGGAACCCCCAAAGGTGGCCATCAATGTCCAGCGAGTACCGTCCACCTTTTTGAATGTAAAGGCAAAAATCCATGAACGGTTTAGTAAACACTTTTTCTTGTAGCACGGTCCTAAGGGCGGCCTAGCTTATAGATCCGTAAGCTTTATTTATGTCTAATATGATGTAGAGCTCGGAGAGTCTGGCGATTTTGAGGGAACGCTGAATTTCCTGTAGGAGGAGCACCTGATCCTGGATATGACGACCTTTGACAATCCCAACCTAGTTTTGTCCCACCAGCCATGGCATGAGGGGCCTCATCCTAGCAACCACCATCTGTGAGAAGAGCCATAGAAGTGAGTTATAGATGCCAATAGGATGGAAATGCCTAGGGGATATGGAGTTAACAATCTTTGAAATCAAGACCACATGGGATGAGTTGATTTTCTTGTGTACTTGTTGTCATGCAAGCATACGGTTGAAGGCATCAAGTATGTTAGGTCCAAGTACGTCCTTGAACATGAAAAAAATTCAAGCATTCACCCATCTCGCCCCGGGGATTTATCTGCAAGCATGGCCTGCAACACATTATGCAGTTCGTTGTGGGAGAAGGGTTGCATGAGATGCTTGTTGTCAAACTTGGAGAGGATCTATGGAATAGTGATGGATATGGAATCGGTGGGTTGCCATTGCCAAAGCTATTGCCAGTAGTGTGATAGGTTATCTGGGCTGGACGATGGGTGGGACTATTCCCCAGTACTGAGGCCATGAAGCAGTCTTTGCAATTGATGGTGGGTCCCCCAATGTGCCTTTTCCATAGTGAAGAAGAATTTCGTGTGACGGTTCCTAGCCTGGAGCCATTGTATACGATCCCTTTGACACCAGTATTCCTCCTCTTCATGCGTTAATGTCTACAAATTGGCTAGGAGGGTGAGTTCCTCTTGGGTGAGATCGGTGTCATGCTCTTGCTGGTCCTGGATATACTGTAGTTGGGATTGTAGTTGAGACTAGTAGCCTTTGAAGCTGTACTTGTCCTTCATGGTGAGGGCTTTGATTTGGCGTTTGAGGGCCCTGAGTTCATGCTTGAGGAAGCCACATGGCTCCTTCATGTCATTGTACTCTTACTAGATAGACTGGACTATCTAGCCCAACCAGGGTTTGGTCAACCAGGTTTGTTTGAATCTGAACAGGCATGGGGCCCTGGACACATCTGTCTCAAGGTGACAGATGATGGGCTGATGATCCGAGGCTATCCGGTCCTACCCGTAAGCGTGGACTTCCCAATCTAACAACAGTGCATCACTAATCCAAACCCTGTCAATGCGAGACTGCACCTTAGCCGTGCCTTGCCTTCGATTGCTCCAGGTGGATCTGTAGCTAGTAATCTCTAGGTCTATGAGGCCCGTGCGGTGTAAAAGTGCTAGGAACTCGGAAGCCCCCTATGGCTCTGAAGTGGAACCCCTAATCTTCTCTCAACTATAGAGCCATTGATTAAAGTTCCTGATGAGGAGCCAGTGGGAGCCATGGGGAACCAGCCCCGCAACCCGGGATAATTCCCTGATGTGGTGCTACCACACTTGGGCCCCATAGATGTTGGTGATCCAAATGTCTAGTCCCAGTAGGTGCACCATAATGCACCAGTCAGATGCATCCAGCAAAGCCGAGTCTACCCTAGTAAGGACAGCGAGACTACCTGCCCATCCCCGACTAGGCACAAGGTGACTACACCAGCCCATCCACTATAACACTTGAGCTTCCGTTTGCCATAGTTTTATCTCTTGGAGACACACTACATCGCACCCCTCGGTGCTCACCATTCGGTTCAGGGTATGTTTTTTATACGGGGTGCCTTGTCCGTGGCAATTCTAGGAAAGTACGTTCATGGTGAAATAGACAAACATCTGTTGTAAACCTCCCAGAGTGTAGGTTGCACTCCCAAGTCGACATAGCGTGGCGTGGCCGTGTGCCTACTATGAGCTCTGTCAGGGCGTCCAACCTTGGGTAGCAGCTAGGTTACCTCCATCCCCTTCTATCGCGGTGCCCTTGCCAACCTTTGGGGATTTTGGGCTACTTCGAACTCCTACTAGTTGTGATCCAGCTGGTTAGCGGTTGTAGTGTCTATCGCCCCCACGATGAGCCCGCCCCCTCGTATTGGGGGTTTGGGGCGAGCCATTGTCACTCGTTTGGGCACTGTAAGGATCCTTGCTCGTCATGCCTGGCTAGCCGTCCTAGCCACTAGACGCGGGGTTGCCCTTGCACGAGGTCCCTAATGGTCCCCTCATCGGCCCGCCATGGCATAGGATGGCCATATCATGCCCAAGGTTAGGCCCTCCCTTACCCTGCAGCTGCCCCACCGTGTGATGTGGAGCCCCCACCTTACTCTTTGCAACCCCTATAGGCGCCAGCAAGCCCTTGTTGGCCACCTATCCCTTTCTTATGATGAGCTGCTAACCCCCGTCGTGAAGTTCAGGGTAGGAATGGCCCTGATTCACAGGGTTGCTCCCATTAGCAAGGTCTGAAGGTGGGATCGAGGCCTCCATTGGTAAATTTTTGAATTGTACGTAGACAAGCTCCTCTCTAAAGTCAGTGTCCAACACAAGTTCCTCAACATGGTCCACGGATTGTAGGAACCTCCACACACAAAATTACGTGAAGCCCAAATAGTGTGTCCCCTTAGTGAACAGGTCAAATTTAATAAAATTGCCAAATAATGCCACCATCGATTGTAGGAAATCCATCGACCAGTATTCCAGAGGGAGACTGTGTAACCGAACCCAAACCGGTGCCTGTTCAAGCAGGTCTTTGTTGCGGTGCCCAAATGGTCCATCCCCTTAGTGAAGCAACCCAAGTGCCCCATAGAACCAAGGCCCCTCCACCAATATGCATTCCCTATCCTTTGTCAAGGTGAAGCAAAACAAGAGACAATCGTTAGCTAGGATTTTAATCATCACCGTTTCCAGCCACCAAACTGACCGGATCCTTCGCCTAATCAAATCCATCCGTCACCTCGCTCCCTCTAACATGAACTTTCCAATCACACTGTGCTCCAACCGTTCCAGTGTGCCCGTGGTCGGGTGACCAACCTTTATCCGCAGCACCGTCCCCTCCTGTAAGCACCCAATGAACACTCCAGAGCTGTTGAGGGCATCCTTTGGGTTCCCTAGCCCGATCTCCCTCCCGTTGCTTCTATCGTTCGTCTTGGTCTCCTTGGTCTCCTGGGTCCCCACGTCCACCTATGCCACATTGGTCATCGGTGTCTTCATGCTTGCCTATATCATCGTGTTTGGTTGTGCATGTCTGGTGCCCTCTGTTATCAGCTGCAACGGCTGCATTTTTAAAACTCTCCACACTGCATTTTTATTTGAATAGTATCAAGAAGGTCTTAATTTTGAAGGTAAACTATTTATCTCTTTCTATTCCTCATCATTTATGATGCACAACTAGCATACCATTAATAACATCTCATCATCTAAGAGTTGAAACAAATAGATGATTCAAAATTATTCACACAAACGAATGTTTTAAATTTTATTGACATGTGTGTCTTTGCTTTTACGGTTTTAATGTACCAACCAATCAAGTTGGCTTGACATAAAATTTTTCCCACTAATAAAGCAACTTTGAATATATAGGTATCATATAGAATGAAAATTCTAAAAAGTGTACCCATGGGTCATTGCAGAAGTAGATAGTAAACCATCTTGAACTCCCTGACAAACGTTGAGTAAACTACATGATACCAACCATGTAAGGTGTATGGCACAATCTTGACCAATAATTGACCTTTTGAATAATTCGTATTCAACTATTCATAATAGTGATCCAACAAACCAACTGGAAACTTACCTTAAATTTCCTTTATAGACAATGTATCTCTGACATGTTTTTGTGGGCTGTCCTATATATGCCTTTATGGCTTGTTCCTGGTTCATTTGTAGTTTCAAAAACCTCTTCTAATTAATGATTTGGTTGGGGAAGTGGTTTTAGACCTACAAAAATAGTCGCTAATGGCTGCCTTTTTGGTGCTATCATCATTCATTCAATCCCTCTTCATGCTTCTTTAAATTCCAAGTTCACACCCTACTATGTTCTCATCACATATCTCATTGCCTCACTTGTTTATTTAGAGAGCACATTGATACTCTTATTCAAATTTAGATTAAGGAATGGCATGTTGGTATCTCTGGTGATCATGATGACGATGGTGTTTTCAGTTACAGTAGCTGACGTTGTAAAACTCAGGCACAAACATACCTACAATCACAGATTTAATGATAGAAGTGATCAAAATCTCAGTCAAGAAGAATTGGCTTTGGTGTTCGCAAGGAAATCCAATGTTGCAGGTGGAACAAATGCAGCGGTCCTGCTAAATGTCAAGGTTAAGTCTAAGCATAGCCCAGGCATTGGTCATTCTGCTCCTCTTTCTGCACCCACCAATGATACCATAGTCGATTCATCCATGAAATTGAAAGTGTTTTAATTAGGTGTCATTTAATAGGATAATAGCTTTCTTAGGGATCCTTTTCTATCATATGATATGATGAAAATTTGGGCTGGTATACATATATATAAATAATTGTGTTGTTCCTATTTACATAACATAGAAGTTTAAGATAGGTGGCCCTGACCATTGGTCAGTTGGTTACCTGTATGCCCTGTATGCAACTACTACTCGGTTCTAACTGCTAGTTCAGCATACTTTTCCTTTACCTATATACTAATATCATGATGAGGTGTTCCAGATCCATCATGATTATATCAAAAACTTGTAATAACTCTTTATGGTCTCATAATAGCGCAGTTAAGCATTTTCATTTCCATATCAATATAACTATATGATTGTTTTAAGAGATTACATTTATTATAGTTTTTAATAAAGCATTCAAGTTGGTTATAATTTCCTTTTTTAACATTCTTTTACAAAATTGAAGACAAAAAAAACTACTTTAAAATTTCTTTGATTATCTTGCAAACATGTGATGACCAAAAATGTTAATGATAAATCATATCTATTTTAATTGTAAATTGTACTACATTAACATACATAAAACTAAAGTTGAAGTATTATGTCTGAAGACCCATATGATCTATATGATAGATATTACATTTTTATGAAAAATCAAGAGACTCTACAAATTGACAAAACACTAATGGGGATAATAAAGAACAAACCATGAAATGTTTTTCACTATAACCTTTCTTAAATGGCTAATCACAAAAAGGAAGTGCATGAAACTAATCTTTAAGGGCTCCTCACTACATGATCTAAATGTGCACTTTTGGAGTAAAATCCATCTTCCACTTTTAATTCTAACATGATGCAAACTTAACTAAAAGTTATTGATGACACTTAAATACTTAATTGGAATAGTAGGCTAGAGATAGTGAGCTTTTGCTTCTAGTTCATTATATCTAATGTAATATAAATAAACTTGTATCTTAGGATTTTGTTTGATTAGTTGTCAATTATGCATAGGACTCTATTGCATGTCCTACCACGAGATATTTCATTTTTTAACCATTACATTCCCTAACAACACCAACTGAGGTGGTCTTGTGAATCCTTAAATAGTAATTAGAGAATTTGTCTTGGCTTAAAAAATGCAAGCTATGAGTGTATGTAATGAATTGGTACAATATTTTTACTTCTAAAGGTAATAAATCACATTCCCAAAATAATGTTGAGTAAAGTTTTTACATCTTTACCTTTAACTCATGGGGAATATATATAGTACTTTTTAAATATCTTTTCAAAGTTTAGCATTGAGTCCAAGTCTCTAAAGAGCATATTTATACAATATGATAGGATAAATGATAGTTTAAAAATTTTATATTTTGATCTTCCAAGCCCACAGTTCTAAATCCTTGCACTTGCTTTTGAAAGGATACAAAACCCTAAAAACTCATACTATTCTCTCTTTTATTTACTTCCCCTACATGTAATTATTCATATTAATGAGACCAAAATATTTAAAATAATATACTATTTGCACATTGGTTCCTCCAAAATGGAAGTTATAATAGGTATTCTTGTACCCTAGACCATCAATCTGGTTTAATCCACATTTACTCAAAGACCAAATGATGGAAAATAATTTCTAGAAATTTACAACATATTTTACATACCATCTCCAATATTGGAGATCAAGGCAAAATTATCTACATAGAAAAGAAAATTCATGACTTAGGATCCAATTTTGATCGCAAGACTATCTTGCCCATTGTATAACCATTCTTGTATTTCATCAATAAAAATACCCAAGAGAGTTTGAGAAAGTGAAAAACCTTGATTAACTATAATTTTTCTCTAGAATTGAAATTTTTTCTCTAAATTACTATGTGTAATTTCAATAATCACTTCATCATATAATCTTTTAGTTGTAATCAAATTTGGATGAAGGTCAATTTTATGCAACCACTATCATAGTTTTGTGCAAATCATGAAAAATCAATAAAAAATAAAAAAAATTTGTGAGGTTTTTTTACAAACTTCATGTAGTGTCTTAGAGTAACAAAGTGATTAATAGTGGAGTAATTTTGTCTAAAACCTATTTGACACCTTGCCCTAACTTATTTAACTTCATTGTAAGAATTGATTCTCCTTTCTACCAAAATACCCAATAACTTAGCAAAAATATTACTCATAACTATCATTTAAGAATTGTTTAGATTATTTTTATCCCCTTATATAAGAAGATAGCATTACTAGTTTCAAAATGTTGATTTAATTCGTAATTCATTGTTGAATTTTATCTTTTTCAAATTTCTCTATGAATAGCATGCCTTGTCTACTTTAATAATTCTGCATATAATCCATATGAATCTACAACCACATAATATCATTTTAATACCCTCTATGACTTCATCAACAGTAAATTGGAGAGGTGCTTGTTATATGATAGTAGTAGAATTATCTTCTCCTATAAATATTTTATTGTAAAAAGAACAAATATCTTCAAAACAAAATTAAATGATGAAAATACTTTATGATGAAAACATTTCAAAATTGTCTAGACTCCTTGCTAATAGTGTAAAAATATTTCTACTCGTCTCTCATATATTTCCTTCTCTTAGAGCTAATTAAGCATTTATATGCTTTAACTAAATTTTGTCTATGATTCTTATTCACATTCTTAAAATTACATCTAGCCTACATACAATCCTCATTAAATAAAGTCTTCTAAGTACTTTGTTACCATGAATGCACAACTTACATAGTTACTATAATAAAAATTGTTTTAGGTTCTTTATGCTATATTTTAAGATTCCATTTGTTTTTTGCTGCATATATTTTTCATTAACTTTTAGGGTGTCTTTCTCTAATCTTTATTTTTTGTTGATTTTGTTGCCATCATCATATAGAGTTTTTGATGCAAATTCAAATGTTCCTCAAACAAAAAAAATAAGAATAGAAAAAAATTTTAGTACAAACTCACTCCAAAAGTCAAGGAAAAATATATGAATGGAAAAATTTATGAATATAGTACATCAAAAATGGACTCTTGAAAGATGACATAAGGAGCTTGAACATATGTTGTTTACAATACCTTAGCAAGTTGTGCATTCACAATAATCAAGTGATTAGAAGACTTAATTTGATGAGAATTGTGTGCAAGCTAGGTAAAATATTAAGAATGCAAATAAAATTCATAAACAAAGTTTAGAAAGGATAATTGATTAGAACAAAGAGAAGGAACTTTATCATGGAGCAATATAAATATCCTGTTTATGTAAATTTTTATTGGATGTAATAAGATTCAAAAGATAATTTTATTTTGCAGATTTTTAGTAGCCCAATATATTGGATGATGTAAGTAGTCTAGATAAGAAAGCTATTTTGTTTGTTTTTTCTAATTTTGTAGTTGTGATATCTTTACAATATAGATGATTTTTGGGCTAATCTTAAGCTTGCTAGAAAGCTCGTTTTACAATCTATAATCTTGTAAAAATTTAGATCAAATGGATTTTATTTGATCATTCAAAGCTAACCTAAAAAAAGGGGTCTAGAATAAAATTTTTCAACATTTAGAATAGACATTACTATTTTGGAAAATGAATATTTCAACAATCTAAAAGAGTTATAAAGTGAGTGAATCCTTCATACAAATTTCTCTCAACAATCTAGCTTCCTAAAAAATTTAGAATTGATTTGATAGTTAAGATTTGTTATACAAGATTGGCCCTAAATGTGATTGTTCACCTTATTAGATTAATGAAGTAAAATGATGCAGGAAACCTTGATGAATTGGTGAATATGATGAAGAATCAGTTGATGAATAAGTAATGAATAATTGATGAATTTGATGAATATGGAGAGAAATTTCATAATCAAATCAATGTTCTTGCTTCATAGTTCAAAATACAACATAATATGCCTATGTAGTTATAGGCATTTGATGGAGTCATTATAATTAATGAAGGGACAAGTCTATTTTATGGAAACTTGGGCTAGGAATTCAAGAGACATGAGAAATTAGGGCCATTCTTTAACTAAATCTATCCATAAATATTTTAATAAAATAAAAATCAATTTTTCTTTTTTCTTGATGTGCTAGCAAATGTAACTTTTTTTTATCTTATTGGGACCTGGCACTTGACACACTATCCTTAACAACTTACACTATTAAAAAAGAACCTAGATAGTTTTGGTAATGTTTTCTTCATAAAGCCTCTGCATCATTTAATTTTTCTTTTTAATATATTTGTTCATTTTATAATAAACTATTTACAAAAATACATGATAATTCTACTACTATTGCACAACAAGCATCTCTTCAATTTACTCAAGGAAGTCACAAATAATATTAAAAAGCTAGCATATGGCAAAACTGTAGATTCAAATGGCTTATATGCATAATTATTAACATGGGAAGGACATGCTATTCATAGAGAAAGACACAAATTAAATTCAATAATGGATTAAGAATTAAATCAACATTGGAAAAGTAGCAAAGCTATCTTGTAATATAAAAAAGGGAATAAAAAAATTTGAAAAATTATTGAATAATCACTATGAGTAATATTTTTGCTAAGTTGTTGTGCACTTTGCTAAAAAAATAGAATTAGTTATTGGGTTGAAGGTAACTAAGTTAGGGCAAAGTGTCAAGCAGCTTTCAGACAAAATCATTCAACTATTGATGGCTTAGTTACTATTAGACATTGAATAGAGTTTTGTAGAATTGTCTAATAAAAAATATTTTATTTATCTTATTAATTTTACAAAAGTATATAATTCATTAATCCATAAAAAACTATGGTTGTGCTTGCATGAAATTGGCCTTCCTTCAAATTTGATTGCAATAACTTAAAGATTGTATAAGAAAGTGATTATTAAAACTATAGATAGTAATTCATAGAAAGAATTTTAATTCTAAAGGAAGATTGGAGTTAAATAAGATAATTCGCTTTCTCCAACTCTTTTTAATATCTTTATCAATGAAATGTAGGAATAGTTGCGCAATGGGTAAGATAGTCATGCTACAAAATTGGATCCTAAGTAGGAAAGTTTCTTTTATATGCAAATAATGCTACCATGATCTCCACTATTACAAAAAGTATGCAAAATATATTGCAATTTTTTAAACATTATTTTCATTTATTTGGTCTTCAAGTGAATGTAGATAAAACCAAATTAATGATTTAGGGTACAAGAAATACTTGTTATAACTTCCATTTTGGAGGTAACAATTTGCAAATAGTATATTCTTTTAAATATTTTGGTCTCTTTTATATGGAAAAATTACAGGTGGGGAAAGTACATTAAAGAAAAAATAGCAAAAGGTTTCAAGGCTTTGTACACTTTAAAAAATATGTATAAGGATTTAGGACTCTAGGCTAAAAAATAATTTTTTTAGACTATCATCTATCCTACTTTATTATATAGATGTATTGTCTTGGGACATGAACTTAATACTAAACTTTGAAAAGATATTGAAAAAGTGCAAAAACCTTTTATTCTTGATGAGTTAAAGGTGAAGATGCAAACACTTTACTCAATGCTATTATATGAATGTGATTTATCACCTTTAAAAGCAAAAGTCTTGTGCTAATTTTTTACATACACTCATAGTTTGCATATCTCAAGATAAGAAAAATTCTCTAAAGCAGTTCTGGAGGATTCATGAGACTATGGTTGGTATTTTTGGGGGATGCAATGGTTGAGAAAATGGAATATCTCTTGGGAGGACATGCAACAAAATCCTCCTCATATTGGTAGATATTCAAGAAATAGGTTTAACATAAATATAGTCTAACATGGAATACAAAAGATAATTTTATTTACATCACATTAGATCTAATAAACTAGATGTAGAAGCTCACTATCTCTCAACTACTATTCCAATCAAATATTGAAATGCTATCAGCAAACTTCACTTAAGTTCTTGTCATCTTAAAATTAAAAGTGGAAGATAGATTCAAATCTCCTAAGAAAAATGCATTTGTAGGTTGTGCAAATAAAGAGGCCTTGAAAATGAGTTATATGTATTTCTTCCTTGTGTTTTGGCTACATATTTAAGCTAGTAGTATAATATGATCTACTTTTGATGCTCTTATTGATGCTTGGTAAATTTGTAGAGAATATCTTTATTTTTCATGAAAATTTAATATCTATCCAATAGATCTTATGGATCTTGAAATGTAATAAAGTTTCATTTTATTTTATTTTAGTTAATAGCAACAGGTGAATCATTGGTATATCTTCATAGGATAATTTGTTCATTATTCATTAATTTAATCACCTATTGCATAAAGTGGATCTTGAAATGTAATAAATTTTCATTTTATTTTATTTTAGTTAATAGTGACAAGTGAGTCATTGAGATATCTGCATAGGAAGGTGATATAACATCTTAGAATATGCAAGCATGAAACACAAGGGTTATACAAGTGGGTCCTTTTCAAAGTAGGCTACTATCCTTAATTTCCTTGTATAACCACTCCTACAAATGACCATAGGCACTTAAGGAGTTGAATGTGAGTCATACCTTTCTTTCAATACACACTTAGAATTACCCGAGTGATAAGTCACATGGTTTGGCCACATTGATGGGATGCCACCGATGTGACCTTGTTGATAGGATCTCAACAACATAATCTCATCAATGCAAGGTTTGACTCATTGACGTGTACTCATCAACAGGGCACCCTATTTCACCTATAAATGTGTGCCTTCTCTTGCATTTATTGCAAGAAGTCTCATAGTTATAGTGAAGCTCTAGCAATTTTTCCACTCAAAAGTTAAAATATTTTCTGAGTGCCCATAGTAGGAGTCAAAGAGTGTACAAATCTTTATTTGAGCACTATTATACCTGAGCACTTCAATGTGTATGATAATAAAGATGAGCTTTCTAATCAAACCTTATGATACTTGGACAAGATCAATTGTTTTCTTAAGCATTTAATATTTCATGCAATTTCTTTTAACGTTTTAATGTAATTAAGTTATTAATTAATATAGATTAAATATATAACATAAGTATGACCACTTCAAGAATATGTGTAATGCTTGGTAATCCTAGTAACACTGAATGTTTGGTAACTCAGTAGCACTATACATGTTCAAGATGTATACGACAAGTGGGAATAGATTATTATGTTATTATTAGCTAAGCGTTAGCTAGTTGTTAGATAAATTTAGCAATTAAATACTTTATTCTTTATTCTTTATTCTTAGGTAACTTAATTCATAAAAGATAAAATAATAAAAATCATATGCCTTAGTTACACTTAACAATACACTTGCACTTCACAAGTGTAACTAGGAAGACAATGATTGCAATGGTTAATTTCAAAGTCTTTGGACTTCAACTAGATCACTGAGTGACTGCGAGTAATTTGTATGGTTGGGTGTAGGGTATACTTGCTACTCATCATTGGTGTTATTACTGAGGATTTTAGTTAGCTTCGTGTGCTTCTAGGACTTAGTGAAAAATTGTTTAACATCATTAGATTGAAGATTAAAGTTGCAATTATTCATAATAATACTATTAATTGTAAAAAGCACACTTGTATTTTCTTTTAGTCCAAGATTCCTTCTTCTCACAGGAATGATTCTCCACCTAAGTTCAAGCAGACACCCAATTAAAGGAATGAATGATCATATTAACCAATGCCTAAATAATGCTAAGTGGTATATACTCATTTGATGAGTATGTGCCCAATTTCATCTTTATCCTACATTAGGACAACTAGATGTAGTGGAGGGACATGGAGGACAACATTGTATTGCCACTTGATCGATCAGTTCCTACAATGCTCCAACAAACTCTTATAAGGTTGGGCATCTAGGAGCTCTATGCTAAATATGTTGTGCAAGATCATGAATCAAGGGATTACCATCCCATTGAAGTACAATGCAAAATTCATTGTTAATAGGAGAAGTATTATGTAGCTTTGAAGGGAAAATAGTTCAATAATCCCTTGTTCCTACTGGGCCAAAAGGATAATGAGGATTTCTTCTATAGGGCTTCTCATGTTACTGGCTCTCCTTTCCTTAGTTTCAACGAAGGAGTATTGAAGTAGAATTTATAGTCCACTATAAACAATCTTGGTTCATGCAAGAATGGGTCCATGATCATGGGGGATCCAAATGTGGGAGTCATGGAAAGGACAAGTGGAAATATTATGATGATCATGGCCATCATCATCGAAGAGGGGGTGGTAGGTACCATGGTAATGCTAATCCTCCTTCCTCTTCTTCTTCATCATATTCTTCCTTCTATAGCTTTGACCAAAATTGTAGAGGACATGACCATGATGGAGGTAACTAGCAGGACAAAGATGATTGTGATTGTAGGGCCTACAGGAATGATCAAGATCAGGGGTGTGGACATTCACAGGAGGTCCACCACCATGAGAGAATGGATAATAGAGGGCATCATAGGCACCATGGCAATCATAGAGGCCATGACTATGATGGGCCTTTACTTGCAACTTGAAACATGCTAAATATCATAGAGGCAATGAGAATCCCAACAAGGCATATGAAAGATAGTTGAATAAAGTTGTTCATTATGAGAAACATTTTCAAGTTTGAAGGGGGATACAATTTCAATATACATAATCATCTACAAGCCTTTCACAATGTTTGTGCTTTGTAGAACATAGAAAACAAATGGTAAAAACTTAAGGTATCCTCTAGGACACTCATAAAAGAAGTTGAAATTTGGTATCAATCTTTGGAGGTAGAATTAATCCATAAATGGAGTATGATACTTGAGCTATTAAATAACAAGTATCAGATGTACTCGCAAGTATCCAACTTGAGAAAGTAGATCCAAGGTTGACAACAAGGAATACATAAACCCTTGGACATAGCCATGGGTAGGTACTATTTATTTTTTCATTAATGTCCTAGCCATGGTTATTCTCTAAGGGTGTAGCTTTACCATATCATATATGGTCTTTGTTCAAAAATGAGGAGAACTCTTGGGGTCTATGCCTAAGGGATATTATTAAAACTTAAAGCCCATTAGATTTAAAGGCTTATTGAACAAGTTTCCAATGAAGAAGAAGAGCAGAGAAAGAGGGAAAGTGCTAAGGAGTATAACCAAAATCCTTTGATCAAAAAGAGGAACATCCAGTTTTGTAACAATGAGAAGGAGACATCACTTGATGAAGTGTTGCAGTAAATAACCTTGCCAATCCAGAAATCTATCTCTAAAATTTCAACCAAGGTAGATAAAATGTGGGACTCTTTGGATGGAAAATTTTAAATCACTCAAAAAATAGTAGAGGAATCCAAAAATCAAGCTACTAATCGTGACCATAGGAGAAGGAAGGAACTTGAATGTGCCTACCAAAGGGGTAAGGGAAAAGCTACTACCATAGAGAAGGTTGTGGAGTTCAAATTAGATGATGATGGTGGGTGTGACATTCATCAATACAAACATCCTAATGGATGTTTATCTATTGTATCACACTTGCAAGAATCTGGGGTGTATGCTCTAAATCCTAGATTCTCCAAATGGAAAGCACACAAAAGGTTGCCTTATCCTCAAGGAAACCCAAGGGAGTTGCATCAACAAAAAACTTACTATCCAAGTGGAGCTCCACCATAACCGTATGAGCAATATCATTAGTGGAAGCACCCATAGTCATGGGGGATGCCATCCCCAAAGTAGCAGTACCCTTACAAATAGCCTTAGCCATATGAATACTATGTTTAGCAACCCATGTCTCTGCATGACTCTCTTAGTGATGCCTCATTTTAGCATCACTACTACCCTCCTAAGTACTATTGAGCTCATTCTCCATCTCTAAGAGGAGAATCCCCATTTCCTTATCATGCTTCTCATCCTTTTTCTCATGTCCCTCCACCCTTAACTTAGTGACCACCTACTCCATCCATGTAGGATGAAATTCTAGCCCAGCCATAGCAATGTAATGCTACTAGGGCTGTTAACTTATAGTCGACTCCTTAGTTGAGTGATTTAGAACCTAGACAAAAAAAAGACCATTCTTTTAAACCAACAATCCTATAGAGCCCTCACAGATTCATGCAATTGATAGTCTTGCTTCTTCCTCATCGTTTTCATCTAATCCATTCAAGTCCCCTTCAAACCAAACACCTTTCAAAGTACATATCGTCATATTAACCCATGTAGTAATTAATTGGATAAAGGCTTGTCACCTTCCTAGGAAAATATTTGATCATAGGAGTTCCTTAATCTATTTTTAAATTTCTATGAATGAGTCTTATAAAGATCTTTTGGATTCATATTTTGGTGTTAATTTGATTTCTCATGAGATGTACAAAGCCTAGAACCTACCTCTACTAACAAATAGTAACATCCATCTTGAATTAGTAGACTAGTCCATCACTATTTTCTTAAGACTGGTGGAGGACATTGTGACTACCATTTGTGGATGGTCCTATCCTACTAACTTCCTAGTGATCCATGTTGGCAATTGCAAGGGGGACTTCCCAATCATCATGGGAAGGATTTGGTTAAATACTATTAATGCATGGTTGGGAATCAAAGACCTTTCCTTAGAGATTTTCAATGAAAATGTATTTGAAAAGATTGAGAAGAAGAAAGTTCCATGTATTGTGTACAATGATATAATATGTAACTATGTGCAAAAACTATGGGCCATAAAAAGTACATCAATATCAACATGTAGAAAGTGTGCATAAGAGTCTAAAATTCATAGGTGCCTATACATAGCAATCACAAGTAGGGATTGGGGTGAACTCTAAAAAGATTAGGGTCATCCATGCAATAACCCATCAACTAGGAATTGTTAAAGATATTTGGCCATTCCTTAATCACACTAGCTACTACTAGCGATTCATAGAAAATTTCTCTAAGATTGTTAAACAATTGGTGGAGTTGACAAAGAAAAATGCTTTGTTCGTATGGATTGAGAAATGCAAAAAGGCATTCCAATAACACAAAGAGAATCTTGTATAAACTCTAATTCTATAAGCACCTGACTGGTCTTGACCATTTCACATCATGAAGGATGCATCAAACTATGCCTTGGGAGTCATGTTTATATAGTTGGATGATCAGAAACATCCATACTACATCCACTACATGAGCTAAAGTATTGTGAATGCATAACTAAACTACACCACAATAGAGAAAGAGTTGATGGCAGTGGTGTATGCCTTGAAGAAGTTCAGGAACTATGTGCTTGGATATAGGAACTTTGTGCATACAGATCACAGTGTCATTCACTTCCTCATTAACAAGTCAATGGTGAGCCCCTATATCATACAGTGGTTTGTGATCTTATAAATGTATGATCTCACAATGATAGATCAAAAGGAAACTAAGAATGTGATTGATGATCACTTCTCAATTGCAATGGGATAACAAAGAGGAGGAGAGCCCACTATCTAATTAGTTTTCTGATGAACTCCTTTTTGCTAGTGTGATAAATAAACAAGTGCCTACTTTATGTAACTGGTATGATGACATCCTCACTTATCTTCACTTATGAGATGCCACAAGAGTTATACCATAGGAAGAAACAACAATTTCTTCATCAAGCTAAATGATTTATGGAGACCAATGGATACCTTTATAAAGTGTGCACCAATGGCCTAGTTCATTGGTGTGTTCTTGATGCTGACCAACTATGTGTTCTCCAAGATGCTCATGAGGGTCCTTATGAGGGCCACTATGCTAGGAGATGCATGAACATTAAGATCCTGATGGTAGGGTATTATTGGCCAATACTCTTCAAGGACACTTACAACATCATCCTCTCCTGTGATCACTATCAACGTGATGGTTGGATGCCTACTCGAATAAAAGGTCCTTAGCATTGGATCTAACCATTAGAATCCTTTGACATCTGGGGCATTTATTTTCTAGATCCCATCACACCCATGTCAAATGAAAAGGCATACATAATAGTCATTGTTGACTATTGTACAAAATGGTTAGAAGTAGTAGTTGTCACCTACTATATATCTTCAATTGCTATTTTGTTTGTACAAAAAAATGTTGTAAATAGGTTTGGGATGCCACATGCACTAATTTTTGACAATGGTAATCATTTTATAGGCATCACCTTTTCAAAGCCCATGCTACACTTAGGACTTGAACATAAATTGACACCCGATCATCCCCAAACCAATAGTCAAGCTGAGGCTATGAATAGGGAGTTCTCAAAGATCTTAATGAAAACAATTAGCAAATATAGAAGAGATTGGAGCACAAAAATCAATGATTCCCTTTGGGCTTACTACTCAAAATGGAAACTTCCTATAGGCTATTCTTCCTATGAGCTAGTGTCTGGAAAATTACTAATACTTCCTATTCAATCCAAGCTCTGTACACTTTCAACAACCTTTGACATTGATCTTGATCTTAGCCTAGCATGAAAAGAAAGACTAATAAACCATAATGTGCTAGATGAGAATCAATTGATGGCCTTGTTCTAGAATGAAGTGCACAAGGAATTCAATAAAAAACACCATGATCTCAAAATAAGGAAAGTTAAATTTCAACCTAGAGACAAGGTCATTTACTAGAATCCCACACATGTGTCACAATGAACTAAGTTCCAAACATTATCGGAACGGTGTTATATCATTTATGAAACCTTTCCATTTAAGGTCATGTTGATCTACAAACCTGAGAGTCTAAACAAGAAGCAGTTGGTTAACATGGAATTACTTAAACCTTTTCATGAGCTCACAAGAGCTAGTGCATGCAACACCTTCTCAGATGGACAACCATGCTAAATCTTGTAGTTCTCCTCCTTCCAACTTATTCATGGAGGATATGGCCATCCATGGTAACTAATCAAGTGGCTCTTTAGTTTTTCTACTTTTTTTTTTACATCTTTCTATTTTACACTTTTTTATTTTTTCCATTTTTTGTTTTACACCATCGTTAGTACATCTTAATTTTCTTACCAATTTTCCAATTCTTCTATATTTTACTTACTTTGGTGTGTTTTTCTTCTTGTTTTCTAATAAATTTCTTTATTATCAATAGGACATAGTGATATTGTAGCTATTTGCTAATGGTGATTTGTACTTAATGTTTTTTATTGTTAATGTTTGGTTTCTATTTTTGAATTTTGATGTTGATACCTAAGACAATTTCTTTTTTATGGAATAGGTAGTGAGTCCACATCATCCACCCATCCACAATAATATATGATGTTTCTTGGTTTTGGAAATATGAGGTCTCTTTCATTAATGAAACTTTAACAAACTTGTGACCTTGGTAGTTTCCAAACTTGGGAAAGATTAAATGGATTGATAAATATGTGACTTCAAGAGAACTTAATTCTCTTTGTACTTGCCTACTCACTTAAGTACATGAGTCTTTTTCATGGATCTCTTACCATTCCATGTTGACCAATAATAGAAAGTTAATAAGGCTTGGCATGGTGTGGTTTTCATCTAAAAATTCATAAAAACATAAAATCCAAAAGAATAATGGAAATTTAAAGCATACCCCTTAGAAAAAAATAATAGGCTACAAGCACTAGTTATGGGACTAGAAAGACATGTTACCCATGCCTAAAGGTCCCCTTTAACTAAGGCCCTTTCTTACTTTTTGCTTCTTTCTTCTTTTCAATAAGGAATAGTGATTGATTTGTGGAAGCATTCTTGTGTCTTGAGGTGGTGGATTAATCTTAGAGTATCGATGTAAAGCCACTAAAAGTGGCTAGCTTTGATATGGACTAAGGATGGACTTTATCAAGTTATTTAACCACATAATCCACAAGGGACTTCATGTGACCACAATTTGGAACTCCATTCTACTTCTCTTCTCATCCACTAATGCTTTCCATAATCCACCTCATTGTTGCTTTCCATGTCTTGTTCAATGTATTAGTTTGATGTGTTAAAATTCTTGGGTAAATTCTTCTAGGTTAGGTCCTCAATGTTTCATAATCATTGACTGACTATGGATCCCGTAGACTCCTTGGTTTGAGGATATGTAAGGGTAGAAAGGGCATGGGCCTACTATGGGGAGGACCCACTTGCATATCTCTTGGTTGGGATAGTTAAGTTCCTTATCGTTAAGTGTTTTTATAATCAATTCTTTCATGCACCCCCATTAGTTGCATCCAATTGTGTGCTCCTTAAGGTATTTATCCAAGAAAATTTCATTCTCCTAGTTAAATCTCCAATTTTTATAAATTAATAAGCATTCTTTAAGCATATAATCATGTCCACCAATTTTCTACCTCTCTGTAGACCCCGAATTCATGCTTAAACTTGCATTTTTTGAAATTTGCAATGTGAAAAATATTCTCCAATAACTTCATCAATAGGACCACATATATAGATTCATTACGTATATGAGAACTTGTTGATGAGATTCCATTGATGCAAGGTAAAATGTCTATAAATATGTAGTGTTTCTTAGCAATTGTTTCACATTTTCTCACAAACAAGGAATGAGTCTTTTAATTTTTTAGAGCTTAGAACCTTCCAGGAGCCATAACTTGCTAAATGTTTGGCGAATTCACTTAGTTTTTCAATCCTATAGCTATTGGAGGTAAAGTCTTCATCGTTGGGGCTGTAAATCTTATGTTTTTGATGGAAATATTTTTTGAAATTTTTCTAACTCCTAAAAAGGTTTAACTAAGAAACCAACATTAAAACATTAATTTACAAACGTTAAACCCTTCTAATAAGCTTCAGTGACATTAAAAATGAAATAACATTAAAATAATAATAAACTAATCAATTTTCCATGGTCTAAACATAGCCTAAGTATAACTATCCAACGAGATAAGGTACTAAAATGTTATAAGTTACACCTTGTATGCTAATCCTTGGTTATGTTGTGACTAGAGATGACACCTAAGGGAAAGCAGATGAAGGGGGAAGGACTAGTCCAACCAAGGAATAAATGACCACAAACAAGAAGGGGCCAAGAACATGCCCATGAGCAAGTAGTAGGAACCCATGCACTCTAACCTCTTCCATAGGAGCCCAAAGTGGAATATGTTTGATAGATCCTCAAAGAAGTAGTCAAGATAGAACAATCTCACCAAGATGAGGCATCAGAGCCTAGATTGAACCTTGACATCATCTTGACAAAGGCTTACCTCATGTAGATCAAGTCTAAAGAGGTCCAGAAATCTATGCTTCAATAGTTAAACTTTGGACCTTTCTTGGAATTTGTGCCTCTAGAAGTCAAAGCCCAATTGCAAAACACTACCATGTGGTCCATAATCACTTCTAGTGGGGAGTGGTACATGGGAGAGATATACTTGTTCTAAAATAATTGATATGTCAATTCAATGATCAAGATCAAGGAAAATTTATTGTCCTACTTATTGAAAGCCATTTTTGAGGCCCTTAGATTACCAAAAACTAGGGCCAACCTTGTTGAAATCCTATTGTAGCTAGATCTTAGAGTCAAGAAAGAATGGATGTAGTGGTGTTATGGAGTAGACCGTAAGGAGTTTGGTGCACTGACCATGACAGAACACACATACTTCAAGATTGTAGCCTTTCACCTCAATTCAATGGTGAGGCTAAGTAAGATCAAAACCTTTTCCACCCTTGTGTGTGCAACTCTAAGCAATAGATTCCTAGTCAACCTTCCACAATTGATCTATCTAGAGATAGAAAAGAGCTTTAAAGAAAATGAATGTGGAAGGAAGACACTCCCTTTTCTATACCTCATTAGAAAGTTATGCAAAAGGGAAGGCATAATATGCTACATAAATGATGTCATTCAATGAGCTCCAACTACCTCTTGGGTGGAAATGATGAAGGATAAGGTGCCTACCAAAGTCATTCACAAAGAGGAGTAGCAATAACCACCTTCACCACCCACTCATGAGATAATGTTGGAGACTTGCACTACCATTGAATGCATGTGCCAACTCCAAAAGTAGCTCTTGTGATAGCAAGAGTAGCAACCAAGAATGAGTGGTGGTGATCCATCTATGTATTGACCAAAAATGAGCTATGTCAATGAAGTGGCCCTAAACATAAGCTAAATGGATGGAGGAGGCTAATTTTCTTAGCCCAAAAATGTACATACCCAGGAGGTCAAATCCTAGCATCCAAGAGATAATGGTATCGTTCTCTCAATAGTAATAATTCCCAAACATCTCTAGGAACACCTCTACCTTTTTAGTTCGTCTAGAGAAGGGTGAGGAGGTAATTGTCCTAGTGATGCAACACCATGGGTAAGAGACAGTAGTAGAAGTAGTTATTAATAGAATTGCTAAAACACTTAATGCACCTGTGGTGTCTATAACATATGTTTTTCCATTGAGAAATGTGCAGATGTCCATAGGAACTCTTAGCAGCAAATTAAGTTTAGCCCAACATGAGAAATTACTAGAATAATTGGTGGAAATTAGGCAATTGATTTCAGATGTCTTCAATCTTTTGAATACTATCATTGCAACCTAGTTAAAGTTGTTTAGAGGAACAAATACATCTTAATGGAGGGGCAACTCAAAACAACTAGAGAACATACAGAGGTTATTGAATTAAGGGCCTGCCTCATTGATCCTACATTTCTCAATCCAACACTGACATGCAATTAAGCTTTAAAATAGCTTTAGAACAAGCTCAAAAAGGTTGAGGATGCAAAGGAGACAATCATCTTTGACCAATCCTAGCTAATGCCATAATGCATAACATCCAGAAGGACTTAGACCCAAATGTGCTAGGAAAATGAGATTTTGGTTGCAAAAAATCATTGTTGACATAATGTTGATGTGCAAAAGATGTAGATGATATATTCTATCCATCAACAACAGGAGAAGCTAGCTAGGATGACCATAGAATTGAGGATATTGATAGTAGAAAATAAAAACCTCTCCATGAAGGAAGTTTGTGCCCTTCACCAAAAATCTGTAATTGAGATAGCCACTTGGAAGAGTAAGGCTCTCAAATTTGAGAGAGTTAAGAACCATTGCAAAGATTTGGTTGGTCTACAAAAATAAGTTAATAAGAAGCATATCTAATTGGTGAATGTGAAGTTAAATGAGGCCCTCTAGTAGCTTTAATAAGGAGGTGATGTTTGGCAGCCTATCTTTAATGGGCTGAACACACACAACAAGGCAAAAATTTGCATGAAGGAGTTGTAGAGTGAGGAGATGATAGAGTACATGGAGCTTGCCAATATATAGTACACAGACCTAGTGATGTTGATTGCTAGAAGGCCCTAGTCTGAATTAGAGAAACAAGTGGATAGCTCATACTTGTTGTACAAGGCAAAGTTCAAGCATCATAAAGAGGCCAAATAGAATCTTGAGAGTACAACCTTTGAACTTGAGGTTCTTAAGTAAACGTTCACTGATCAAAAATCAACCACTGAGAACATAGCCAAAAGGATGAACAATTAACAAAAGTGGTAGAATGCACTCAAAGTATTTGATATCAAACATAAACAATTTGTTGCTTGGTTTGTGAATGTGAAGAAGTTGTTTCCTACAATGCCCTATCCATGGGATATTCTCATTCTAGCCCACATTGGTGAAGCTGCATGAACTATTAATGATTCCTAGAGTATGGAGGAGAAGTTGAAGGCATTGTTGGATGCCTTTTGTCTTCCACTAAAAGTTGTAGCTATAGCAGGACAACCACTATTGACTCAACCACCATGTGTGCCTAAAGTAGGATAAGGTCCTTTGGAGTCTTAGGAGCCTCCACCACTTGGGATTGTTTGATCTTCATCATCATCTTTGTGCCATCATAGGAATTATGATTGTTAGTTTTGTCCTAGTATTCAATTTTGTTATCTTGAATACCAAAATTTTCTAATGATTGTAAACCATATTCTTAAGCACTTAGTTTTTGTTGTGTTATTTGTATGTTTGTTTTATGTGTCAATAATTCCATACCTTTCCAAATTTTTTCATTCATTCATGGGGGTATGATCAGTTACATGGTTTGGCCATGTCGATGGGATGCCATCGATGTGACCTTGTTAACGAGATCTCATCAACATGACCACATTGATGAGGTCTCGTCGACATGATCCCATCAACATAGGGTTTGATCCATTGATGTGTACCTGTCGATGGGGCATCCTATTTTGCCTATAAATGTATGTCTTTTATCACATTTATGATAAGAAGTCTCATAGTTGTAGTGAAGCTTTAGCAATTTTTCAACTTGAAAGTTAGAATATTTTCTAAGTGCCTAGCGCAGGAGTCAAACAATGTATAGATCTTTATTTAGACACTATTGTACCTAAGCACTTTACTGTGTGCATTAATAAAGATGAACTTTTTGATCAAACCATGCAGCATTTGGACTAGATTAATTATTTTCTTAAGTATTAAATATTTGATGTAATTTCCTTTAATGTTTTAAAGTAATTAATTGATTAATTAATATAGATTAAATAGTGAACATAAGTACCACCACTTTGAGCATACATGTAATTCTTGGTAATCCTAGTAATGCTTAATGTTTGGTAACCTAGTAGCACTATACATGTTGAGGATGTGTATGGTAAGTGGAAATGGATGCTTATGTTAGGATTATTTAAGTGTTAGCTAGTTGTTAGATTAATTTAGAAATTAAATACTTTATTCTTTATTCTTTATTATTAGGCAGCTTAACTCATAAAAGATAAAATGATAAAAATCATATGTCTCAGTTACACTTAACCATACACTTACACTTCACAAGTGTAACTTGGAAGACAACAATTGAAATGGTTAGTTTCAACCCTTAAACTAGTGCACTGTGAAACCTAAGGTCTTTGGAATTCGACCAGATTGTTGAGTGAGTGCTAGTTATTTGTATGATTGGGTGTAGGGTATACTCACTGCTCATCACCTAATAAAATAATAAAACTATGCTATGTAAACTCATCAAAATGTAATAATATATACAAGTAAGATGGAATGGTAAAAGAATAGATCAAAGAAAAATGGGACATTACATATATTAACATAGTCATAATGAATCTTGTATGTTAGACATGATTAAAAGTTACTAATATACCTTTCCATGCATGTTTCAAACCAAGGATATACCTTGTACGAGTGACATCACATTGTATCCTCTTGGAATGTCAATGACAACACCAATTACCACTACATGATGATATCATTACCCACATGAAGCTCTTAGGAAGCAAAAAGTACATTTAATGTACTACAACACTTTTACATTTTAGGACATCTTAGCCATTGGTTAGAGGGGTGTCTTCAAGCATGGGTAATATGTCTTTCTAGCTCTACAACCAATGCTAATCCCATTAATGATGGACCTTTAGGCATGGATAACATGTCTTTTCAATCACATGTTGAAATTTGTTCTATAAACCATTAGATTCTTGGAAGTAGCTTACCTTTAGGTATAGGTAACATGTCTTTTTAGTGGTATCCAAAGAATGCTTTTAAGTAAAAAAATTAATTATTGTGTTAATCTTACGAGAGAACTACCTTTAAGTAATGAATTTTATTATAATTTTTATTTTTATTTTTATTTTAAAATAGATTTGAGCTATGATATGACCACGTGGATGATTTGGACTCATAGTAGAAATCCAAAGAATAAAAAATCCCCTTAATGTTATAATCTTTTTCTAGCCTCTTAACTCTTTGACTTTTCTTCAAGGCATAAAGATCATGAGTTAATTTTAGGTTTGAGTGATGAGAATTACATTATGACCATGGTAAGAACCTCTTATTACTAAAAATGGAGGAAATGGATTATGTGGGCTCACTACATATATAATTAGTATTTTAATAATTTGACAGCATAGGGTTAAATTATCTATGTATTAATAGCATGTTGCTTTTTATCAAGTTCTTTGTTGATAAAAATGACAATGATATATACAATAGAAAAGTAGAATATTCAAAGAAAAATAAGGGTTGTGGAGAATAGAGGATATTAAAGAATATAAAAAAGTGTAAAGAAATAGAAAAAAGTATGAAAGAATGAAAAAATATAATTTTTTTTAAAAAAAATTAAAAATAAAAGAAACTTTACAAGGCCTAAGGATTAGAACTCGCACATGACTATCACTGAAAAAGGTAACATAGAAGATTAAACAAATTTTATCTTTAATAAAAGTAATTGTGAATTCTACATGTAGTTGGAAGCTATTGAATGTTTTAACTTGTTGGATACTGACAAGAATAAGTTTTTGTAAGCTATCAAAATGATAGAATAGCATGGTTCCACATTGATATGTAGCATAGACAATGTAAGGTCCCTCCCATAATGTTTGGAACTTACTTCATTATGTCACATGGTTTGGAGTATAATATAGAGTCTATTGCCTAGTCTAATAAAAACTTGTCCAATTATAGCATTATGACAACATTTAGCATCTTTCATATTTACCTCATTGAACATTTGGACTACTAGTTAATTTTTATCGAATTGGTTACCGTTCATTACATGTTCTTTTTTAGTGGAACCTACATTTACATCTAGGTAATAGGTAGAGGTTAGGGTATGAATTTTAGCTTGAATTGACAAGGTAGATAACTTGCCATATATAATTTTATATGATGAATATCCTATAAAAAATTTTCAAGTCGATTGATATGCCTAGAGAGAATCATTTAGTTTATTACTCAACTTCTTCCTATATCTAGAAACTCCTATAGTTAGAATTCATGTAATTTCTTTATTATTTATCATAGCTTGACCATTTTCTTTGGGGTGATATGGTGTTTCTAGTTTATGGTTAACTCCAAGATGTTGCATTAATTTTTAAATGTATTCCTAGTGAATTGTGTTCTAGTATCTAAAATCAATGCTTGTTGTATGCTGAATTTGTTTCCCACATGTTGCTAAAAGAACTTAGCTAATGTCATTGATATGAAATCTTTTACTAAAACTACATTTGTCTATTTTGTATAATAGTTAATGCCTAAAATTATGTAGGAATCCTCATTCAACATTAGTATAATGGGAGCCATGATTTCAATTCCCCATATGTCAAATGGCTCCAATGGTTATTTCTACTATTGTGATTTCTCATTCATGGTTGTCATCCCTCCATCTTTCTAGCTTCTTTGAAAATATTCTACAATGAGATGTGCATTTGTAAATATCGAAGGTCAAATGTTACCTAAAATTAGAGGTTTTATGGTTATATTTTCATCCTGCATAATAGCCACCACATGATCCTTCATGTGCATATTGTAAGACTTGCATTTGACTTTCCTCTAGAACGCATCATCGAATTAGTCCATTAACACATATCTTGCAGAGATTATCCTAAACCAGAATGAACTATTTTACTCTATGGAGTAACTATTCTTATTTTTATATTATTTAGTAGGGACCATTTGTGACATGAGATAAGTCATATAATCAATTAATTAGGGCTCTATTGTTAAATATACAATCATTGTAGATTGTGTGAATAATAACTCATTAGGAAATTGGTTTGGACTTAGTTCTTCATCGTCTTTTAGTTTCCATCTTCATCTTGATAAATGATTGAAAACCAAATTTTCTATGTATTTTCTATTGATTATAGTGATGTTCAATTCCTATAAGATGATGAGCCATCTTATTACCCTTAGGATTATTATTGGTTTGTTATAAAAAACTTAATTGCACTATGGTTAGTGTGGATGTATATAGGGTAACCAAGCATATAGTATCAAAATATTTCCAATGCATATAGGGTTAGTATGTATGTATACAAGATAATCTAGTAAGAAATCCTAGCCTTTGAATGAGACATCTCTCATTATCATTAACTAGTCATGACTAGGATTTCAAAAATCATCTATAAGAAAAGATCTATAAAATAAAGGAAGGCTTAACTTCCAAGGCATAGAAGCAAGCACTATCATTACCATTCATCGAAAAGCAATCATTGGCTATCATCTTTGTATTTATAGCATGCACTTTTTTCTTGAAGTAAAGAATAAAGGAAGTTAGTTTCATTCTTTTCTTATTATTCATTTTCTTTCCTTTCATGTCTTGAGAGGTTGTGTGCATAGTTTTCACACACTGTTGTAAGATAGGATTAAACCCTGAGGGGTTGGATAAGTCTCTTGAAAGAGATCATTGTTAGGATTATTTAAAGCTTTTAAGACTTGATGGTCTATTGTAAATGAAGCCCTATATAGGTTGTGATGTTCTTGAAACCACATTTTAAGTAATATGTTTGAAGGTGTGCAAGGATTCTACCCTCTAAGTATGATGGTACCCAAGTTGGAACATCACATATTTTTTGTGTTGTAATATTTGTGACTTTTTAGAAATGAACTTGTTCACTCCCCTATAAGTTATTGATCTTCAAGTCTAAGATACTTGATAGGATAGAGGTAGTGAGTAGGAGCATGAGTGGTTGAACCATTAAAAGGAACAATTTGTTGGACATAATAGCCATAGGGATTTGGCTAATGGGAAATGTATTACTACCTTCATGGTGGCATTCCCTATGACTATGGGATTTGTTACTACCATTAATCTTGATAATACTCCTAAGATTAAGGATCAGCCTTAATTGGAAAATATCAATAGTGGTAGGATTCCTTGTAATGGTCTTATGGAAAGGCAATTAACTAGGCATCTACTTTTTCTCAAACTTGAGACATAAAAAATATGCCCTAGATTCTTGCAAATATGGAATAATAGGATAATAATCCTTTTAATGTACATATTAGCAAATGTTATATCCATAATCTTCTTATAAATATAATTTAGAATCCCTTTCACTATTGTAGCTTTTTCATTATCTTGGTACTTATCCTTCCATGATTCTTTCTCATTCTTCTTTCTTCCATCTTAATTCCTTGGTCTTTCTTGCTTAGTACATTCCTTCATAATCTTTAATATGGATGCAAAATTCTCATCCATTTAGTTCCATATTTTGTCAACATTTTTTGTGATCT
>MNCI01018481.1:60649-84594 GCA_015680685.1 Gnetum montanum
AGATATGGTTACCCTTATGCTTTAGTAGTTGATAATTGGCTCGCCTTCATTTCCATAGAGTTTACAAATTGGGTTAGAGACCATAACATCATTATCAAGGCAGTAACAGAATATTACCCACAAGGTAATGGTTTGGCTGAGTCTTCCAACAAAATTATATTAGATGGGATTAAAAAGTTGGTAGCCCAAAATCCACGAACTTGGCATGAATAATTAAAATGGGCAGTTAGGGCTGATAGGATTTGTTACAAAGAATCGATCAAGACTACGCCATATGATTTAGTGTATGGACAAGAACCCATATTGCCAATTAATTTACAGATCCCTACATATCAATTCTTCTTGGACTACTTACCAACTAATGAGCATCTAATATCACGAGCATGTGACATTTTGAACTTAGAACTTAAAAGGGTTAAAGAAATCGAAAATATGTGTGGTCATCAACAAATTGTCAAGAAATGGTTCGATAAAAAATATGTAGCTAAAAATTTTCAAGTAGGTGATCTAGTCCTCAAGAAAGATAGAGCATCTAGTTAGACTAGCCCTCAAACTAAGTTTTCACCTATGTGGTCAGGTCCGTTCCAAATTGTAAACATCACTGCCCCAAATGTGTTTAAGATTGCTGATTTGCAAGGATATAGGTTGAATAGGAATTTTAATGCATTTCATTTGAAACATTTCTACTACCCCACGTGGGCATCTGGTAGATTCTTAGTTGCATGTTTTCTTCCCCTTTTTCATTGCATTTCATATGTATATTATTGCAGTTTCATATTTTGCTTGCATTTCCATCATTTCTTTCTTAGCATATTGTTTTGATTATTGTGTTCTTCATATGATTTTAATAATCATTGGTCATTTGAGTTACTTGATAGTGGGTCATCTTAACACCATTGAAAAATAATGGAGGTATGATATAATTTACTATTACTATGATATAATGCTATAAAATCCACTCTATATTTTATACTGTAACTCTTTTCAATTGATTCCAAGGTTTCAGTTTATTTATTATGTTTGATTATGGAGCATTTGATTTATACAAACTTATCATGCTATCATCATGATCATGTGAGTGTAGGATAGGTGATGTTGGAGAGTGGTTAGTCATAATTATTAGGTGACCTTGGAAAATTCTATCCTTTCCTCTCATAGGCCGAAGCCCTAAGGTATGATGATCCATGGCTATCCTGTGAACAACAGGGTGAAGTGTGTTAATTTCTACTTGAGAACCCTTAGCCACCCAGGAGACCTTCTATGATGCCACCAATCAAAGGCACATACACGAGGGTTGAACTGCACCATGGGCAAAGTTTCCAAAAAGACCATGCTCTTTGGCAGTGCAGCTAATCGGCCAGACTCGTGTTGGAATTCCTACCTCAAGAATGAAGTACACCATGAGCAAAGTTTCCTTAAAAATAAAACAAAACAAAAAAATGAGGACTGTGTTCATTGACAGTGTAATAAGTTCTTGAGTGTGATGGGGTCCAGCAGCAATCCTCACCCTAACCTCCGTTTCCCCTTTTAAATTTAAGTTTTTCAAAAAAAAAAGTGAAAAAGAAAAAAAAGAAAAAAAAAAGAAAAATCTGAAAGTTGTGGCTTACTATGATCTAACATGAGTTTTAGCTCATCCTCCTCATTAAGTTTTGTATAAGTCACTTGCTCAAAATAGTCTGCATACTTTTNTATCTATAGATCTTAGTCAAAATATCAATAAATTATATATTTACATTTTAATGGTTGTTTGGATGACCTATGTCGGTATCTCTTTTAATTATTCGGTTATTTTGATCATGTTTAGAACATTATAGTTTACTTTCAAGTTTGCATTTCTTGTTTCATGTTGTTTTTATTTCCCCACCATTTGCATTTTCATTCAAAATTTTCTAGTTCTTGCACTTGCATGCAATCTGTAGTTTGGGGGCTAAGTGTTGAGGCCAGCCTCACCCATGCTAGGCATAGGGCCTTGATCAACAGGTGGGTCATTGCTAAGTATGCTCCTGGCGGAGATGCATATTTCTCTGCTGCCATGAATAGTGCAGTTCACGTTTTGATGTACATTTACTATCTGCTCTCCTTGCTTTTATGGAATCATAAACAGCTTCGTCGAAGATGCATCTTTTGGGGCAAGTATCTTACGTGGATCCAGATGCTTCAGTTTACACTAAACATGGCCCAAGCAAGCTACTATCTCAGAACCTAAGCACCGTACCCAAAATTTCTGTGTCAGATTCTCTTGTATTACATGATATCACTCTTGTTCTTGTTCTCCAATTTTTACATCAACAAGTACAACAACAAAACATCTAAGATCAGGTGGACGCAAAAGAATGGTGTCCAAGATAACTCCTCCAAGTAATTTTTGTTTTTATACGAGTAACTGCAACCGTAGAATCTAGTATTAATGGGAGCTCTGATTGACAACCTATTTGAAATCTGATATTTAATTTTTTAACGGATTTCTCATTTTAACATGGTTTCTTTCGCTTATATGTAATAAAAAATGGTAAATAAAACTTGACATCTCATTGTAAGGGTATTCTAAGGCGTTAAACTAAGGAAGTATAAACTTTGAAGCTCCAAAAAAAAATATAAAATAAAAGGAATGAGGACCGACCAATGTGCCTTTTAAAAAGAAAAATAAAATATAAACTTAAGGCTTATTTTCTGGTGTTTTTTTTTTGGGTGGCTCGCATTGCAGTTGACGTGGAACAGGTGGTTGGCGGTTTAGGGTTAGGGTTTTCTCGCAGCACCATTATAAAAGGGAGAGCAGGGTTTGTGGACAGAGAGAGGGGGGCTTGAGATGATTTATGGGGCCGCTGGCTCTGAAATTTTGTTCTGATATTCTATTGCATTGAAGCTCTCTACTGTGCATAGAGCTTTAGATTCTTTCAAGAGCCTGTTTTCTATTTTTTTTTCTACGCACGCATGCGTGCATTTTTGTTCGCATGTTATTCTTAACCATTTTGGTGATCTGCATCTTTTCTGATTTGCAAGAGTTCTAAGGTGTTCCAAATTGTTGTTTTTGCAACCAATGCATTAATTTGATTGATTGGAGCTCTGCTACGTTTTGTGTGTCTATGTTGTGTCGGGATTTATGCTAGTTCTCATCATCAAGTGTCTACCGAGTTCGAAGATTTTTCCTACACTGATCGTGTTTTGTAGGAAGAGATAGGGTTTTCTGAAATATTGTTTTCTTGGTTTATAAATTTTCGTCCTTTCAGGGTCTCTAGCAGCACATTTTATCTATACCATTATTATTGTTCAACATGTTACCGTAAGTACTTTAAGAACCATAAAACATTTCAGTCGCATCAAAGATTTGCAGTTGTCCTATGCAAATCAAAGTCGTCTTACCTTATACCTTATAGAATAGAGTGGATGCACAACCAGCCCAGTACTATACGTCTACGTATACAGGGCATACAAGATTACAAGTGTGGGTGATTCTATCAAGTAATGTCGTTTATGTTTTGCTAAGAAAAACTGCATTTGTTTGTTTGGTTGCTTCACAAACATTTAGTGGGGCCTTAGGCTCTTTCTCTTTGAATTGGCAACAATCAGGGCCTCTTCTGGGACGTCTAACCCCTGTCTGTTAGAGCACCAAATAAGTTTTAATTTTAATTTGAATTTATCTTCTTTTTTTTGTCATTTATTTTATTCAAAAAAAAACAACACAAATATTTAATTTTCATTTTTAATTATTTTACTATGTTTTTCAAGATTTAATAGAATTTTCATAAAATTAAATTTAAGTTTTTTTTATATATTTTTCTTAAAATATTATGATTATTATTAATGTCACATGGCCCTTTCTAGCTAAGACCATTCCCGGGTTTCCGTACCCATACAGGAGGTGCCCTAGGCAATAGTCTCCTAAAACGAGTTTTCACAGGTGTTCGCGTGTCCAAAATTTACGCATCAACAGGCCTCTAGAAAGGCAGAGTAATTAACAACTAAGGCATCTTGTGTATGAATGGGTAAGCTTTATTCAGAGTATAGTTACTGCATGGAGTTCATCGTATTGATGGAAATCCATCCTCTTACTGTAATGTTAAAACTCCCTATTAAATGTCTTAGATGGTATGCATTTTGGGAACGTCTGAATCACAATTGCTCGTTTTTATTTTCTATGTTTAAACATGATTGTTGATGTACCCTAGCATAGCCTCTAGCATCAAATTTACACTACCATATTCTCAAATCAAGTCAAGGGAGTTTCTTGTTTAATAAAGAAATGTATGCTAAAATGTAAAAATGGTACAGGAAAATGATGCACATAGTATATCTTGAATTTAAGAATATTTTAATGGAATTTTTTCTTATTGTATAGATGACTATTAATATATTAAATTAATGTATGAAGCTTATTCTACTAGAATAATTAGAAGAATATATAGAATAACTTTCTATGATTTTTCAATCACATTAGCTCTACATTATGAATTGTCACTTAGTTCTAACTTGTTCGATACTATTATGGATAAACCATTGGTGTATTTTATTTTCCACTTATATTATTATTAAGTGGATACATTTGAAGCAAATAATCCTTCTAAAATCAAAAAGTGAAGATAAGCCCAAGAATCAAAGGTTTTAAAATTAGTAGAAATGAAATATAATATATTGAATGTAATCAACAATGATGAAATTAAAAAAACAATTTAAGGTCAAAAGTTCATTTCTTGCAAATGGTTTTGTTACATATGATCAATCCCTCATTAAAAATACAATGGAGCCATCAATTTTATGCTTTAATTAAGGTAGAAGTCTCATAATGTAGAGAGAATAATGATGTTTTATGTGATACAAAATTACAATGACACTTTAAATAGTATCATCAACATAAATCAATGATGTTCTAAAATGAAACAAATTGCATAATACAAATATGAGATAAAGACTTGGTACATATAATGAACATTTGAAAAATAAGCAATGAAGTCTTAGCTTAGTGGTAAGTGTCTTGGCTTAATAACCCCACATTATAGGTTTGATTCCATTAAGCAGCATTGAGTTATAAATTTAACAAAAAAAATTTCTGTAAAAGGAATTCCAAAAAATTCTTTAAATAGATCCAAGAAGTAGAAAGTTTTGGTTTTATTTTTCAAAGAGCTTGCCACCTCATGCTTCCAAAGAAACCTATAAGAGGAAGAACAAAAAAGATATAGAAAGAAATTGTTAAAGGAGATGGAATAAAATTACATATAGATCAAGTTTAGCTCTTCATAAAAATCAACTTTGAAAGATAATTCATATAGCTAATGCCATATTAGGATAAGGCTAAGATACTTATGATACTCTAATGCTTACTAATAAATTAATTACTTGAGACTTTAATGATCTTAGAGCACTTGTGACATAGGAGAACATGGCTATGAATGATATTTATAAGTAAGAAATGTTATATCCATAATAGTAGATTTGCATAAGTTTTTATCTTGGATTGTAGCATTTAATATAGATCAAGATTCTTTGCTTGTATAGAGGATGATATGTAACAACTATTATATACTTATTCTTGTGATTATTAAAAGAGATGTTGGGGACATCAAGCCTACTATTAAACATAACTAGTTAGCCCATGAGGCAAGGATAAATATGCTAAAGCATAAGATATTGACAATGTCATGCATATTATTTTTCAAGATTAGGGGATACATTAGAAATCAAGGATGGGACCAAAAATATTTTGATTCTCTCTAGATATTAAGCTACCATGGAAAATAAAGAAAATGAGTGTTTTGTATTGTAGGTGGATGTTGAAAAGACCCAACCTTTCATTTCAATATAAAATTAAAGATAAAACATAACATAGGGAAGGTTAAATAATAGGAGGAAGGGGTCCCTATGTGTGTTGAGCTTCATGAACAAAGTAGATCATTATTCAACCATCCCCTTATTTGGCAAGAGTATAAGTTAGATTTGCATATCATTTGGCTACTCTATGAGTCCTTGATATTAGGGTGGCACAATTTGTATTTTCCCTAGTGATGCATTCACTTACATGGATTGCTAATTTTGAATTGCAGAACTTGATTCACCCTTGTACTAAACTACACAACCTAATGAAGTCTAGTTAGAGTTCTGGTAATTGAGTTGCAACTCAATTATAGAACCTAATTTAGTGATTGTAGTTTACTTGGATTGTGAAAATTAACCTAATAATAACTATAAAAAATTAACTGATCAAAAAATAGTTACGTACCAAGAACCACTTATCTCCATGTTGGTTACTATTTGGAACTACCAATATTGGTCCTCTTTCTAGTGATGAAAATCACAAGAATGAGGATTCTTTAAAACTTGCATTTAGGTGTTTGTTGGTGTCTAGAAACACCAAGGCCCAAATACCTCCAAATAAGCTTAGTGGTTGTCGAGAAAAACTATGTGTAACTGCCATTCAAAATAATGAAATAGCTAGTATAGTACGCTAAACTGATACTGGTTGTTAAGATAGAAGTTCATATAACTTTTCCTTAAATTATGAATGATTAAAATCTCCTATTATGTTAAAGCTACTTAGTTTCTACAATCTTGATTGTATGATGTGAAATAAACAAACTTTCATTAAAACACTTAAGCACAATTCTGTAAAAATATATTTCTAGTTTTTCCAAAGAAAAATTCCACAGGAAAAATAGAAATGAGTATGAATCAATGAATTTAAGAAAAGAAGAAAAATCATATTTGTGTAAAATTATAAACATTTAAGTGAGATAAAATTAACATGAAGAAATACTTTGGAAGTAAAGCTATTTCAAATTAGCCTTAGATATTAGAGATTATTAAGACCCTTTAAACTCAACAAGAAATTTCATAAAAGACAATACTATTAAACAATCCAAATTTTTTTTTAAAGGAAAAACACAAATTGTTATATTGCAAGTTAATAGATGTCAAGAATTGCAAAAACTAGAGCTATTAGAGTAATTAGAAGATCCCAAGATTTTCTTTTGAGTCATCACATCAGGTTTAAAATTCTTTAGGTCATCATAAGACCAAGACAAATTTCCTATATTATTTCTGAACAAAGATAACAAATTCTATCCCAAAATTGATTTTTTTTCTCTTTGTGATAATTAACATCTCTGGGTGTTTAGTAGATCCAAGATTTACTACTTCATAAGCTCGATCATCAAGATTTTGTATATCTTTTCCTTTAAGTAGCCAAACTCATATTCATGATTAATTATTTCTCTGGGAATAAAATTTAATTTAAACTTGAACATGGCTATTGTTTTAGGCATGATTTTATTCTTGAATTCCACTTTATTCTTCAAGAACTTAAGTAATTATTCATCATTTTTGAACACCAAAAAGTGTTCTGTGTTATTTGGAATTAAAGGATGATGTTCATTTTCAATTACTACATATTTTTTTTTATCCTTTTTGAATCCATTGCTGAAGCTAGTATGGCTAATTCTTCTACCAACTGATTATCTTCTTTACGTACATGTTCTATTTCATAATGATGGAACTAATGTAGTAATTTATAGACAAGCTATTTATATGGCCATAAGAATGAGCATTTTACCACATAGTTGCCTTTAATTTCTTCACAAATGAGCCTTGAGTCTCCTTTCACTATGATTTCACTAATTCCATTTTCCAAAGCTAGCTTAATTCCTATGCATAGAGCTTCATGTTCTACTTTGTTATTGTTGTAGGGAAAACATAAGTGCATAGCTTTTAAAAAATTTGGATAATTTCCTTTTGATTATACTACCCTAGCTCCTATGCCCTTAGAATTACAAGGATCATCAAAGTATAACTCCCACTTGCTTTTACTTTAAGCCCTTTCTTCTCTCAAGTTTTGAACTTCTTGAAGTGTACAAAATCTAGATTTGAAAGCTCTAGTGTTGATAACTTTGTTCATCCCATTAGAAGTAATGTTTTTGATCATCAAGGGTTCACTATAGGTAACCACATATGAGAATAGTTTGTTGATATTTATCTTGTGAAGTTTTTGCTCTAGCTTCTGAGCAACAAAAGGCTATATGAATCTAGAATATTAACCACTTGAATGTTCACTCTACTCTTTACACAAGGCTTGAAAATAATTTCTAATAGAACATTTGGCAATTGTCCTACAATTTTTACTCTACTCTTGTCAACTTGAAAAATGTTTTTGTTATATTTTTCACGAGTTAAGCCAATATTTTTGCATATAGACAAAGGCATAATTGTTGATGTGGCTCTAAAATCAACTAAACAATTACATAGATATTTATTATTCAATTTTTTTCCAAAGAAAAGAAGGAACTTCTTTATCAAGAATGTAGGTATAGTTTGGCTTTGTTGTCTTATAAACATTAGAAACATAACTTCTAATTATCCAACTCTCTTCTTTTCTTTAATAAGCTTCAAGATTTTCCTCTATTAATTTCCCATATGTAATAGTTGATACATGTTAATGTTCACTCTAATGTGCTTGAGATCTTCTATCAAATTATATTCTTCATCTCTATAAAAACCTAATTTTCTTACCCATTTATTAGAAGTTTGACTTTGAATTTTTTTCTATTTGATCTTCTTTATCTTTATTCATCTTCTTCCTACTTGGTTCAAAAGCATTTCTTTTAGTAGATGGGTCAAAAATGACATTCAAATGCCTAGAGGTGTTTAATTTCTCTTTTGACCTTAAATTATACCTATTTTCATCATTATTATTACACTCTTCATTTGATGATAAATCTTCTTTAGAGCCTGATAGAGAAGAGGTATCACTAGATTCATTCTCGAAAGATTTACTTACATAATGAAAAACACATAGCTCATTATTGGATTTGATAGCAAGGAACTTAGAAATAGTCACATCGTTTTCATCTTCTTCTTTTTTTGAAAAAGGTCAGGCTATATTAATTATCAAAATGGAAAAAACAAGGAGAAGCTATACACAGGCACAGCGTGGGCCAGGGCTGCTGGCCCCACCGGAAAAGGAAATCCCCACCAAGAACACCCGCAGCCAAAAACACCACCCACCCCCAAGACCAAAATTTCCCATCAGAAAAGACACCACCCAGGGCGCCCAGACAAAATTTCCCGTCAGGAAAGACTCCACCCAGGGTGCCCAGACAACCTGCAACGACGGCAGGCAGCCGAGAGACGCGTCCGGTCCTTATTTGTCGGCCATCCTGGGCTGCTGATTTCCCTCCGCCCTGCGCCGTCTATATTCGTCGATGATCTGGGCGATGCTGGTCCTGCGTGAACTGGGGGCGTTTTCCACCCAAGCCTGCATAGGGATGATCGGGGTCTGATTCCCGAGAGATGCAGAGGTGCCAGCATTCCGTTCCTACCTCTCCTTCTTGTGAAGCTGTCCAGGGCTTGTCCACGCCGGGGCTTCGTCGTGGGGGGGGTTCCCGTCGTGTGAGGTGGCCCCCCCGTGACCCCACCACGTTTGCGTCTGCTGCTGTAAGGAAGGTTTGGAGGTGGGTGGAGGAGCCATTGCTGAGGCAATTTCCGTCCAAAGAGTCTGCGTCTTGCTGACCAGGGTGCTCACTGAGGGGATTGCGGTGCCGTTAAAAATGCAGTCATTCCTGGCCCACCACAGGACCCAGAGCACCGCCAGTGTTGCCGAGTTTCCAGAGAATTGCGGAGAGCGGAGCCCCGCCATTCGCCACATTTGTTTAGTTATGTGGCACTCGAGAACAAAATGCTGCTGAGCCTCAACCTGCTGATTGCACGTTGGGCACAGATTGTTGATTGCCATGGCCCGGGCCTGCAGCACAGCACGGACCGGGAGGGCCTGATGCAGAATCAACCACCCAAAGGCTTTAATTTTTTCAGGAAGAATGCCTTTCCACAACCGCTTCTAGCATGGGTCGGCCGGGAACAGCTTCTGCAGGAGTTACCGGGGGTGCAGGTGGATCTCATCAACGTTGTCCATCGCTCTAACCTGAGCGCAGAGCTGCCTCCAAGTGTTGGAGTCAGAGGCTGCCGTCGTCCAGGGACTGTATTTTTCCCTCAGGATTTGCACCCAGAGGGAAGGGTCCTCGGTGTCAGTGGTCAAGCGTTGGAGGAGCCTATGCCGGCCCAGGGCCACTTCTAGGGAGAAGGGGAGGAGACCCACCCCCCCCCCCCCCCCCCCGCGTACTGGGGTTGCGCGATTTTTGGCCATGCCAACAGATGCATCCTATTTCCTCCCTTTCCGCCAGACCAAACAAAGTTGCGAATAATCTGGTCAATCTTGGCAGTGACGCCGAGGGGCGGGGACGCCACCGAGGCCGCGAACCACGTCATGGCCCCCAACACAAAGGACGCCAACACCATCTTCCCTTTACGCGTCAGGAAATTATTTGTCCAGTGAGCAGCATGCTTCTGCAACCTTGCAATGAGCGCCTGCTAGGTTTGCTGCCTGTGCCAGTTATGCATAGGAATGCCCAGATAAGTTGCATCAGCTGGCCCCGGGAGAATCCCCAGGATTTGGACGATTTTGTTGCGCACAGACGGGTGAGTGTGGGTGAAAAAAAGCACAGATTTCCCTGGGTTGGGCTCCAGGCCAGTCTCCCGGTGCAGCCTGTCCAGCGCTTTCAGAATCGCCCTGGCCTGCGAAACAACGCCCCGGGTGTAAATCATGGTGTCATCCGCAAAGTGTGCAGAGAGGCAGTGGATGCCGTGGACATTCAACCCCATAACTCCTTCTTCCGTACAGTACGTTTGCAGGAGGTCCATCAAAATCAGGAAGAGGAGCGGGGACAGAGGGTCTCCTTGACGCAACCCACGGCCAGTCCCATGAAAGCCCCACAACTGCCCATCGATATCGATCAAGAACCGTCCGCCACGTTGGATCTGCAGGCAGAGGTCTACGAAAGCCGGGTCCAACCCTTTAGCGAGCAGGACAGACCTCAAGGCTGTCCAACTAACAGAATCGTAAGCCTTCGTAATGTCCAGCTTGATGCACAAGCCCGGAAGTTTGGCAGTTTGAAGGGAGTGCTGGACCTCCTGGAGCAGTAGGACCTGGTCTTGTAGGTGGCGTCCTTTCAAGAATGCAGCCTGGTGCTTACCCACAAGCCGCGTCATGAGCGGCTGCAGTCTAGCCACCAGCAGGCAGGAGAAAAGCCGCATCAGGGAGTTACAGACCCCAATGGGGCGAAAATGGCCAGGGGATGTGGGATTTTCCATCTTCGGAAGTAGCACCATGCGCGAGCAGTTAATTTCATTTCGCACCTGTCTCCTTGCCAACATGTGATTCAGCGCGTCCAGCAGGTTTTGTCCCAGAACATCCTCGAAAGTAGCAAAAAATTCGATGGGCCAGCCGTCCGGTCCAGGAGCCTTGTTTGCAGGCATTCCCTTCAGCGCCGCGTGCAGCTCTTGGCGCGTGAAGGGCCTTAGGAGCTGGAAATTATCAGCCGAGTTCAGAACTCTGGCCACCGGAACTGAAACAGGGTTCGTTGGCTGCCATTCCCACACCTGCCGCCAGTAGTGTAGGAGGCTGTCAGCACACGTCGGCGACTCGCCTTGCAGGAGGCGCTGAAGCGGTCCATTACAGGAGCCGCGGTGTGCCTTTGCGGCAGAGAAGAAGAATTTTGTGTGCCGGTCCCCCGCCTGCAGCCACTGAATCCTTGCCCTCTGCGACCAGTATTCCTCCTCCTCCTGGTGTAGGATCTGCAGCTTGGCCTGGAGGGCCAGCTCCTCCGCGGTAAGGTCTGCCCCACCCCCTTGCTGCTCCTGCAGCGATTGGATGGCCTGCAGTTTGGCCTGCAACTAGCTGCGCCCCACCTTGAAACGGTAGTTCTCGGAAGGGGCGGTATTTTGAATTTGCCGTTTCAATGTTCGCAGGCCATTCTTGAGAAATTCGCGCGGGTCTCCCCAGGCGCTGTACGGCTGCCAAATGTCATGCACCAATTTCCCAAGCCACCGCGTGCGGAGCCAGGAGCGCTCAAAATAGAAAATTCTCAGTTTCTGGAACCCACCCCGCTCCAGTTTGCAGAAAATGGGCCGGTGGTCAGAGGCCATGCGGGCACCACCGTATGCCTGAAACTCCCACTCGTTCAGCAACTTCGCGCTGGCCCAGATACGATCAATTCGGGATTGGACCCGTGCAGCACCTTGCCTGCGGTTGCTCCACATCATTTTCATCTTTAGTATCTATCAATTTGGTGTATTGATTTTTATGTTTTCTATTTTTCTTTTCTTCCTTTATTTTAACCTTTGCTAAATATTTTTCTAGTTTTACTAGTTTTTTGGATAAGTCACTCATCAACTATCCCTTTTTAGATTCTCTACTTTCAATCTTTGAATTTGCATTGATATGAGAAGGCCTTGGTAGTGCATTAAGTTGAGCAAAATTTTACACAAGGATTAATATTTTCTCTTCATTTTTTGAAGTTGTGATAAATTCTCCATTATTTAAGTTGAGCTGTTTTTCTAATAGTATACCATCACTAAAGTAATCATTCAATATTAGCAAGTTTGAAGTTCTCATTAGCCAAATTAAAATATTGGGATTTATAGCCTTAATATAGGTGTTACTAAACTGATGGTTTGTACTGCCATTGAAAGAGCCCACAAATTCATTGAAATTTAATATTGAATTCCTTGATAGATTCTTTAACTTCTTGTTTAGCTTGTACTAACCCATAATAAAGTTATTGTTGATATAATTGATTTACAAACTGAGCTATGAAAAAAATATTCATATCATCCTAGCTTGTAATACTATTGGTTGGTACATTTTAATATTAAATTTGAGCCATATCATTTAAATTAGCTACAAACAACCTACAAGGTTGATATTGATATTGAACATTTACATGAGCTAAAGCTAACTCAACTTAATGAATATTTTCTTTAGCCAAGTAAGCTTTTCCAAGTATGAAAGGCTTAGGAAGATACTATAAAGTACCTTGGGAATATCATTATAATTTTGAAGTCTTAATGTTATGGCTCTTTGCCATGGATTCACAGGTTGTAGATTTGCCATTCTATTAGGATTCCTTTTGATAGTCAAACTCTTGTATTTCTTTCACTTTTTCCTAAAGACTCATAAACCAAATAAAAGAGGTGAGCTCCTTGTCCTTTTAGTTTTTATCTTGCTACTTTTCCCAAATTCAAAATCCTTTTCTTGTTCTTCTTTTGATGAAGAGTTAGTCTTATAATTGGAATACTCCTTACATCTTTCAAAATCTTTGGAATTATTAGGTTGTTTAATCATTAACTTAAATGATAGCTAATTTCATGTCCTTCTTCTAGTGGTAAAAAGAACTGTTGATGACCATTTGGAACCATCAATGTTGGCCCTTTTTCTAGTGATGAGAATCATGAGAATGAGGGTTCTTTCAAACTTAAGTTTAGGTGTTTACTAGTCTCTTGAAACACCAAGGCCTAAATACTTCCAAATAAACTCAATGGTTGTTACAAAAAACTATGTGTAATTGTTGCTGAAAATAATGAAATAGCTAGTGATGAGTGGCAAGTAACCCTACACCCAACCATACAAACCACAATCATTCACGTATGATCCAAATGAATTTCATGGATGGGACTAGTTGTAGCATCTAGATTGTTAAGCATTGATTGTAGGACACTGTCTTTGCACTCAGAATAATGGTAGCTTTGCCATGTATGATTTAGTTTAAAGTGAGGCATATGATTATTAATGTTTTTTGGCCTTCAATACGCCTAGTTGTAAAAATTATGGAAGTTGAGAATAGAAATCTAAATCTAATAAATGATAGTAATGTAAATCTACTTTAGCTTAGAGTAATGAGCATTTGGTCTTGGCTTATCGTACGTGCCTTGGGCTCATGTAATCATTACTGGGTTACCAAGCATGATACTATTGGACAAACCAAGCTATAACACTACTAGAATTACCAAATGATTATACTTAAATGCTCAAAACCATTTGTACTCATTTCACTTTACTAATGAACAAGAATGTAAAGCACTTGGAAATGTAAATGACAAACAAGAATGTAAGTACTTGGATGTTGCAACGATGAAAAGAAATCTTGATCTTTATTTCTAGACATGAACTTTTCTCAACTGCACTTCACTCAAATAAAGATTTAGTACAACTAGTTAATAATACATTGTGGGCATTCACTCTATGACTAAAAACATGAAATGAAACTACAAGAATCTACCTAAGGATGGAATGAAACTTATACAGATCTATGTGTCCATGTGTTGTATCTATAGGTTGCACAGATCCTGTGATATGTATCTACAATAACATAGCATGTGCTATGATATTAAATAAACAACATCATAGATACGATATCGTTGGTGGATAAAAATTGACTATATCAAATAGATGTGACATCAGATCTATGACATCATAGATGCAACGTAGCATCTAGGATGTAGTAGCCAACTAAGACACATCGATAAGGATGCTATAATGTAGATGCAATGTAGCATCTACAATATCTCAACCAACTAATTATTCATCATACCTCCATGACTGACTAAAAACTTGTCCTTGATTTAACAAGATAGGATTAACCTTTCTTCACAAAATTGGAAAGGTAAGAGATTATTGACTAACTCTAACTACTGACTAACTTTGGGTGTCATAGTGGTGTGTACAAAAATCTTAGACACAGTTATATGATAAAATCAAAAAAAAATTTGAAGTGGGTCAATGTAGTTCATATTTCAAGTAGTTGTGGCTCTTCCGTCGACTTATTCCCTTTGTCATCAGGCTTTTGGAAAGTTTCTCTTCTTCTTTCCTTCTCTTCTTTTTCAATATTTCCTCTCTACTAAGTATGGTAAAGAGACTCCTTTGATTTTAACTATTGCATTTACCTCTTTATTTTGGTAGAATTGGTATGTTTCTCCTAAGTCCCATTCTCCATTGTTGGTTAGTGTGGGCCATAATGTGGAAGCTTTGAGTTATGTCTTTACAACGTCCAAGTTGTGAAGGTCCTCCTTTTGGTATTCTATTCAAGACCATCTATAATCAATCAAGAGTTTAGTGTTACCAAAATGTTTTCATTAGTGCTTAATTATTCATAATCCTTCTCATGATCTTGGTTAGATCAAGTTCTTATCATCTTGTGATTGTAGAGTTAGAAATATTTGCAAAAAAAAAAAAAAAAAAAAAAAAACCTTAGGCATTATATTATTTAGTTACTTATGAATTTCTTATTGTTTTTTTTATTATGGCCTAAAATAGTTGGTATGGTCTATTAGAAGTATGATCTAAATTTGTTTGGCCTTATTTGATTGATTAATGTTAAGATTCTTATTATTTCATTGTACATACCCTTTATAGTATCTCCCAACGTTAAGAATTTTTGGCTCAAATTTTTTCTTGTATCATGCAATGCATCCTCCCATGACTAAGTTGAATGCTCTAGGATTAACAAGATTTAAGAATATTGGATATCGAAGCTACAAGGGTGAAGTTATGGCCTTTGGAAGCTAGTGTGTAAGAGTTCTAAAAAAAATACAAAAACTCTCTTGTTGCAAAATGAGGAAGTGAAAAATTTCACTAACTCCCATGCATATATATACAATTTTTATATGTACGACATCATATGTGCCTACAACATCATAACTATGATGTAACTATTAAAACTTTTAAATTTTTCATTGATTTTTCTTGAAGAAAATGAGTCATGTGGAATGTATAGAAGATGTAAAGCTTTTTTAGAGGATTATGATCATTAATGATGCATAGTTTTTGAAAATTTAACATTCAAGGTTCATGAAGAATGAATCTCTAGCAGTAAAATTTTATGGTGTGGATAAGAAATGGATAATGAATTTTTGATGTAAAAACAAATTATTAGATGATATGGTAAGTTTATTAGATGTTTTTGAAGGCACAAGATGATGTGAAATTGCTTGGCAAGTGTGAAATACCAAAGTTATACAAGTGGATCCTTCCAAAAGTAGGCTCTAGCCCTTTGTGTCCTTGTATAAGCATGCTTAAAAGTGTCCTTAGGCACTCAAGGAGTTGAATGTAATGCATAACTATTTAGAAAAACACACATGTTAGTATCACCAATGTGGAAAAATAACACTATATTACGCAAAACTATAAGTTATGATTAACTATACAATGAGGTGAGATAGACAATAGAATGGATTGCAGATCTTGGAACATGAGGTGTCATACCATAAGCATAATAAATATTTGTGTGTTATTAGTAGTTAAAATAATCATTAGAATTTTTGTCCAACATTCAAACCAAGTCCATACCACATTCCAATGACATCGCATTGTTTCATCTCTTGGCATCACAACTGTAGGACTATTACTGTTGCAAGAAGTATCACTACTTAGCATATTGTCCAAGGGAAGAGTTTATTCATTTCACATTTTAAGATGTTTTAGATTCCTAAGAAGTCACCTACTATCAATCATGCGTAACATGTCTTTGCAGTGGAATCCCCAAAAATTTATTCTTGTGCATTTATTTTATTTTTAACTATGCCAGCCTTACAAAAAGACTAACTTCAAGCATGGGTAACACACCTTTCTAATGAAATGATAAGGCAACACTTATTGTACTCTTACTCCCATTTTTATTTAGATCTAGAAGGATATAATACAGTCTACACACCAAGATAGAATTCACAGTAATAATCCAAGAGAAATCATAAATCCCCTTGATGTCACACCCTTTTCATTCCCACTAGGTTCACTTTTTGGTCTAGGCATAATGATCACAAGTTTATTCTTAGTTTTATAATGGAAAGAATATCATTATGGCCATGGTAAGAACCTCTTATTAATAAAATGGGTGGATGATTGTCGTGGTTTCACTATACAAATAATTAGTCCCTTATGACTTGATAACATAAAGAAATCTTCACCTTATTGAACTACATCTTGCCTTATTCCTAGTGTGTTTTATTAACAATCAAAAATATGTACAAAGAAGATGAAAATAGAGTATGAAAAAGATAGTAAGAATGGAAAAAGATAAAAAGAATGGAAAATGATAAAAGAATAAAAAATAATCAAAGAATAGAAAATTGTTAAAGAATTAAGAAATTACTAAGAAATTCAAAAGTATAAAATAATGGGAAAATGTATTAAGATATGTGAAAGGGGATATCAAGAAATTAGAAATTAAAAAGAATTGTAAGATAAAAAATTGCAAAGCACTCATTAATTCATGAATCAAGGTAAGGCATCTCCCCCAGGATTGAACTCATGAGCAAGTGTTTAGAAAATGCACCCTAGTTCCCCTAGATCATACACTTGACTTTTTGTACTTACCATCCTTAGTGCTTTAGTTTTTTTTATTATCATCCCATATAATTGTGATGGTAATTGAATTTTTAACATCTATGTCCTTAGTTCCTCTTTCTGTAGGTGTATGATTGTGATTTAGTATTTCCATTAGTAAGTTCTTAGTTGGGCTCATTTTCCTAAAATAGGAAGTAATAAGTGGTTCATATTGTTCCATTCATGTTTTATACAATTAAAAATTCTTAGTTGTTGGTAACTAGGTGTCTTTTGGTATAGTCATCCCTGCTCTCTCTTGTGCACACACTTGTTTTTCACATTTATTGTGGATTGGTGTAATGATTGTGTTGACCTTCTAGAAGGTTGGTTCACAACTACACCCTTCTTTTTTAGTAGTAATACATGGAATTACCTATTTATCCATAGTGATAGGTCCATTTGTTATGTTTGACATTGGAGTGGTAATGGTTTTTGGCCCTTGCATAGAATTGGAAGACATTATTTTGGTGAGGAAGGATGTTGCACTTGGCTAGTCCTATTTTGGTTTTGATGAGTTAGTAGGTCTATGAGTTTTGTGATCATGTGAGGAAACTATCCTAAAGAAAGGATGTTTTTGAGACTTTTGCTAAGATCTACTGATATTATCATTTACTTATATGTTCATAGCACAAGTGGCATCTTCCACTGATGTTGTGGGGTTGATCCTTCTTGTGTTGTTGGTGGTGACATATGGTGGGGGGAAGTATGAAAATATTGATGACGTGATAGAGGATAAAAGGTGCAAGATGGTGATCCCATAGGAGATGTTGCAGGTTGATTATATTCAAAAGAGTAATAGTAGTAATTCGAGATAAAGGAAGTAGAACCATTTGGAAAAACATGTTGTTGAACATAGTAATCATACAGGTCTAGCTAGGAATAAGGGTATTGCTAGTTTGTTAATGGCATCTCTCATGACTATGGATTTTACCACTATGAGTGATAGTAGTTTTGAGGTTGATAAGAAGTCCCACTAGAATAGTATGGTTCTTTGTAGGACTATCTATAATTACCTTGTGAGTAAATAATTTCCTAGGCATTTACTTTTATACAAACTTTGGATTCAAAGTAAAAGCCCCAAACTCTTGTAGATGTAATATAATTGGGAAATATCCCTTTGGATGGTCATATTGGTAGATGTCATATCCATCATCCTCTTTTTTGGTTGAGTCTATAGCCTCTTCTACTACAACTATTTTCCCTTTTTGCCAATAAGTGTTCCTACCTATTTCTTTGTTCATTTTCCTCTTCTTGTTTTGATTACTTGATCCTTTTTGCATTACCCTCTCTTTTTATGGTTTTCACATAGGTCATAAATTTATCATTTATAAACTCCCAAATATTATCTATCCTTGCTTGAAGTTTAGTAATAGACTTTGTTATTGACAAGATTTGTTATGAAATCACCTCATCATGAGTTGCCTATTTTTCCTCATCATAGATATGGACCTCATTCTTTTGAAGAGTTGGATCCTAGTTATATTCCTCTACATTATCTTTTTTATATAGCTCTCCTTCTTCTTTTGCCACCTGCTCAACTAGCCATTGTATTTGATGTGCTTTTAATGATAATTGACCTTGAGCCTAAATCCCAAGGGTCTCTCTCATTTGGTTACAAAGCTCATCTATGATGTGGAAAAGATGCATTTTTGAGAGAAATCATGGCCTAGACATCTATGTAGTAGTGAATAGTATCTATCCAAGGCCACATCCAAGGATTCATGTTTTTCCTACCTCCATCCTTGGATTTTTTTCTCTGGTTGGACACTCTCACATAGGTTTAGTATTTCTCATTGAAGAGTTCCAACATTGTGGACCATCAATGGATTGAATTTGGTTCCAAAGATTTATATGAACTATCAGCTTCGTCCACTATTGTCCTAAGAAAGAGATTAAGATTTTGTGACTTACTCTCAACGTTTTGTAAGGTGCCATCATCATGAAAGGCTTGTAAGTAATGTTTTTGATTAGAGTTATAGCCTCTGGAAAATTTAGGAATGATATTCATATCAAGACTTTTGATGAGACATTCCCTTTTATTCCTATGAGATATTCTAACAACCTCCATTAGCTACATCATGCTCCTAGTAGCCAATATTGTCAAACATGTTGTGGTAATGATTTCTATTTCTTTTTATCTAATTATGATGATCTCATCAATGCTTACTTTGATGATATCATCTATTTGTATTTGTATCCTTGTCTTGACCTCTTAATATATCTCTATTTCTATACCTACATTCATCCTTGTTAAAACTAGATGTGGAAGAGGAAGATGAAGATGGGGACTTGGGAGAATCACCATGGTTTCTATATCTCACCCTATGATCCCTAGATTTATCTCTTCTAGGTTTGGAGGAGGTCCTAGGCCTTAAGGCTCTCCTTGTTCTAGGACATACTCTATCTCTTCTAGGATTCTCTGCATTAGTTGAACATATTTTTTGAGTGTATTAAGGGCCTAAAGGAGCATATCTATAAATAAGAGGTAGACAGATCTGATAGGCAGTTTTTTAGTTCTTAGTTTAAGTGTTAAGTTTTATGTAGTTCTTCTCTTAACCCTTCTCTCCTAGTGTATGCCCGCAGTGTGGTGATTCTAAATGTATGGCATCCTTTATTCGAGTGTGATGTACTTGGACATGCACATGATCGATAATAAAGATCGAGGTTACTTCATCATTGCAGCATTCATTTAGTTTAATTAATTATTTATTTAATTGTTATTCACTGCTTTCCTAGTTAATCTCTCTCACCCTTAAACTCCTATTAAATGCAGAATGAGTATGACTTGATTACGAGCATTTAAGTGTGACTACTTGGTAACCCAGTAGCGTACCTAGGATCTGTGCTTGGGAATCCTAGTGGTAGTCCTGCATGAAGTCCAAGATGTGTATGGATAATCAAGGAATGGATTCTCATCGCACTTAGGCTAGCCTAGATTCTCTCTCACCCTTTCTCTCTTAGCTTAGTGAATATTATTTTCTATCATATCCAGGAGTAGTACTAGTGTAGAAACACATCATACACCTCACTCTAGACTAAACCATACGTGACAAAGCTAATACTAGTCTAGGTTGAAAGACAACGAACTGTGACCTAGGGCTAACTGTCTAGATGCCACAACCAGCCTGTTTGCGGACTTCAACCGAATCTTGCATGTAACGCTCGTATTCATATGGTTGAGTGTAGGGGCATCTCACCACTCATCATTGGTGCCGTTGCTGGGGATGATGCTAGTTATCTAGATTAGTTATATCATACAAGGTCACTATATAGGAATTAATGATATATCTTTTAAGAAGAATTAATTACAAAAATTCATATACGAATTCACACACAGCTTCACAATCATGCCTCTCCTAGAAGACTATAATAATTCCACATCTAGTGAGGAAGTTCATTGGAGAACTAACGAACTAGATGACAATGAAGATTGGAGTATGCAACCTAAGGTGGGGGTTTCTTATAAACATAAACAAAAGCAACGTCATCCCAATGCATGAAAGCATAACTTACCCAATGATGATGAACCCCTACTGGCCACTATAAGCTTAACGCAAATACAAGAGGCTATTCGAATCCCCCGTAGGCATCGTAAAGAGAGCCGTCTACCCATGCTTGATTTAAACAACATCCCTACTTTTTCAGGAGGCTATGACTTAGATCCGCAACAACATTTAAAAGCATTCTACAATTCCTACGCATGGAACAACATTGATAATGGTTGGCAAAAACTCAAGATTTTTCCTATGACACTCGTTGGCCAAGAAAAAGTATGGTATAGATCGTTAAAACCAAATTCAATATGACGTTGGCCAACAATGGTAGAACTCTTTAGCAAAAGATATCAAACCTACGCAAGAGTGTTAACCTTGATAAAAAAAATCCAAGAGTGGAAACAAGCATAACATGAACCCTTGTACATGGCCTTAGAAAGATATTATGCACTATTAAACAACTGTCCAGACCATGGGTTCTCCAAGAAAAGGCTAATATACCATATCATTGATGGGCTTCGTGATGAAACAAGAGAAACCCTAGGGATGTATGCCCAATGTCAACTATATGAACTATGAACCCATCAAGTCCAAGAGCTTATTAAGTGGGTAGCAAAAGAAGAAGGAGAAATGGCTAGATGGGAGAGTTTTGAAAAACATCAACGGGACCAAAATCTCAACCTAACAAAGGTTCATAATCACAAAAAGGAGAAATCAACCTATCTCAAGGAGGAAAAATCATCTTTGCCAACACAATAATCACTAGAATAATTTAAGGCAAAGATCAATAATATGTTGGAATGGACACATAAAAAGTGTGGAGAATTTATTGATATTATTGGAGAAGAAGGACAAAATATCATTAGACATTCAAAAAGAAGGGATAAAGAAAATAAGAGCTCAACAACTGATCATATGTATGAATGCAAGATTTTCCTGTACGATCACCCCAAGGGTCAATGCTCAATCATGTTACATTTATATTAGCATTGGGAAAACACGTTACACCTAGATTTCATACAGAGATACTGTGTTCGATCACAGTGGAAACAATCCCAGTCATGGGGGAAGCCACCCCTAAACTGGAGACACCCTTTGTATCATCTTAACCCAAACGCTTATCTAGTTCAAGATCCTGTTTTCCCAATTGGGTCAACATACTCTATCTCACCGCATTACCATTCTCCTTAATACTATTAGCCCATGTCCTCAACACAACCACTATGTTGTGCACCTTACACTTCTCCTAATTTTCAACATTCTCATCCTTTTCCTCCTTCTACATCGCCACCAATTGTTCCTAAGGTGTTTGCACCATAGCAACAACCCCTGAACATTACTTGTACTACTATTGCCAATAGCAGTGAGAGACCTCCTCAACATCAATGGCATCCCTTCTTTAGAAATGACCCTAGGAAGGGACAACACAATTTCAAGGCCACTACATTTTCCAACTTAGCACAAGTCCAACATTGTGGTGCATCAAACTCAATGCCTTATGCCACTTCATCAAGGCCATCAATTAACACTCCAACAACCATATGGACCAATGAACATAGCCATGGAGGGCAACATCCCTATCCTTGCATACCATCTTATGATCTCAATTATCATAGTGGGTCAACTCGTTATTTGGAAACTACATCTTATAAATTTCCCCACTATACTTACTATAATCAAGTGTGTGAACCCCGATGGGGTAAGTATGACCAAGTTTCAATAGTTTCAACATGCAAGGATTCTCATCTTTCATTTATTAATCCTTACCATCCTCAACTATCTAGTTATGGGAGATATCCCCCATTTTAATAACAAGTAGGTTTAATAACTATTTTTCATTTTCTTTAATTTTACAATTTTTGTTTTCTAGTTTTATATTTTTCAATTTCTTGTTTTATCTTTTTTTCTTTTTGTCTCTTTACATTTTTATAAGTAATCTCATCTATGAATAAAAAACTCATATGGCTCGTTGGTTGAGGTGAGTTCTATGTTATCGAGTCTCGAGTGATCAATTATGTGGACAGTGATCCCATTACACACACTCATCCATTATACAAATAAGAGGTTCTGTTTGAGGGTACAGTGATATTCTTGACATTATTAAAACTTAAAATTAATCTTGTGTTCATTGTACCCAGAATGAATAAGGATGGACCAAGAGGGAATGATTAGGGTGTGACATCAAGGGGACTTAAGGATTCTCTTTGGTGACATTTGTGGGAGTTATCATGCAATGTGATTGTACTAATATCCTTGTAGATCTAATGAAAAATGGGAGTAAGAGTAATCAAAAGGGCACTCAAAAATCCAATGGTGTTATAGGGGGTCCCACTGGGAAGACATGCACCCATGCTTGAAGGTTGGCAGCTTCTCTGGATTCAGTAATCGAAAGAAAAAGAGAGAAAAGAAAAGAAAAGAAGAAGAGAAAATAAAACGAAAAGAAAAGTGCCACAAAGCAAAAATCACTCCTCCCTTGAACCAAATGCCAAGTGATCGTACACCTTGTTGCTCCGATACTCTCATAGTCACTCATCATGGGATGAAACAATGCGATGTCATTGACTAGAGGAATGAACTTGGTCCTGATCTTGGAACGACGGGTTAATGACATGTTAATCATGCCTTACACTTAGGATTCATTGTGCCCTAGGTTAGTCACCTCATGTCCCAATCTCTACAATCTCTTCTATACCCCGTCTCATCTCGCTATTCATGTAATTGTTACTGGTGTCTCGTGTAGTGTGGAATCCTTATCTCATTCCGGTGATGTTTACATGTGTGTGTTTTGTGGAATTAGTGTGGATTCCATTCAATCCTTCTAGTTCCCATGGACACTTTTAAGTGTGGTTACACAAGGGCATGATAGGTTGGAACGTACTTTCGGGAGCATCCACTTTTGTAATATTTTGTAATTTTCACTCATGACACAACTTAGACACACCATCTATTACCCTTAACATATTGCCAACAATCTTCTTTACCTTATTACTATCCCTCTGATTCAACGTTCCTATGAATCATCACATAGCCTTTTTCTCCCATCCGAGGTCCTTATTGATAAATTCCACACCATCATAATTATTTGTGTCTTTTGAACTAATTGAATTATCCTAGAAACTTGTAACAATCGTGCAATGTCCTAAGTTTACAACATCAATTTCAAAAAAATCTTAAAAATTCAGTACATTCTCTAAGTTTTCTAACTTCGATGAAGATATATGTGGGGGAAGTTTTCTAAAATTCAGTACCTCCACCCC
>MNCI01018482.1:0-10322 GCA_015680685.1 Gnetum montanum
TTGCCTCCAAAACTCATCAATATTTAGCATGGTTACCTTAAACCTATCCCCAAGTAAACATTACTACCCAAATGCTTCAAATTTTCAAGGTTCTTCTCAGCATTACTTGTGGGAATCATGAGGAAGAGAGGAGAAAGTAGCAAAAACATAGTCATTAAAGATGTAGATGTAGTAGTGGGAAATCTCACACCTATCGTGACCCATGGTCATTCAAATTTCTATAGCCATCACTCCAAGGTAGGCCATTGCTAGCTATTTTTGTGTGTTTTTGGCCATTTTTGTTATTTTTCCCTAGGTTGGGAAGTAGCCATTTTTCTAGATCTAGGGCATTATGGTTGATAAAATTTGATTTTAAAAAATACCACCCCCTATTTTGATGGTTTCTATGCATTTTTTAGTTTATTTGATCATTTAGTCTTCATTTTAGGCAATTTTCAAATTAGGTTTTTGCTATTTTTATGTGTTTTTTCTATTTTTGTTAAAAAAGAAAGGACACATGTGAATTTTTTTATTAAGAAATTAGTTATAAACTCTCAAATTCTAATATTTTATATTTTTAGAGCTATGTTTAATATTTCTATTAGGTATGGTTTCTTTTAATTTGGAGTTACAATGAATTCGTTATGAAGGTTTTGGCTAGGTTGTCTAGTTGTGTTTTATGCCATTTTTAGTTTTTTCATAGAATTTTATGAATATTTTCTAAAAAAATAAGGGTTTTGAATTATTTACTACCATGTATGTGTAGGTTTTAATTCAAGGTTTCAAAATATGGTAGAATAACTCCATTGAGAGACACAGTGAAGTTTTGGCAAATTTTTTATGAAACTTGTGCAAAAATGGGGTTTTTGATGATAGATACATTCATATCAAGTTGGTTACATTTTCTATAAAAAGGGCTATATATTTTTATATTTTCTAATTATGGATGAAAATTTCATGATTTTAGGATTCCAATGGTGGTGGAATCACTAAAATTGAACTTGAAATGAATTTGTAATAAATTTTTTACTAAGGCTGCATGGATTAGGGCTTGTTTTAGTTGTAGCGATTTTACCCCTTGGAGATGGGTAGTGTTGGAACACTAAATGATTTTTTTTGCCAACATACCATACCCTTAGGGATTCTTGGAGATGTTAGAAATGTTGTAAAATTATTTTCATGGCTATAAAAAATTTTTGTTATTTTTAGTAGTGATTTTCCTATGGTCATTTTTANACATTTTAAGTGTTGTGAAGTTGTTGTTTTGTGATAAAAATTATAAACATGGTTCTAATTGGTGTGTATTATTTTCCTATGTAGGGCCTTTTTGAAGTCCATCTTGATAGTGTTTAGAGATGGTGGACATCCTATGTTGCATCAACTCCCTCAAGGCCAACACCCCCAGCGAGATTTGGTTCTTGAGTGAGACTCCCTATGGGTTTTTCTAAGGTTAAGGAAATTCCTTACCTACCTCCTCCAATATTTTAGTGTGATGCTATGGTCATACTTGGATACCAATACGACCAGCATCATGATGGAGACCTTATTACCTTAGGCATCTAACCTAATCGTCAAGTTCATAATTGATGATCTGGAAACCCATGCAGTAGGGGAGGTGGTGGATACTAGGAACACCATTGGTATACACTTCCTATATAAGATTTGGAACATGCTATAGTATTCTTAGTATAATGCTCAGAATACTTTGATGATGGTACACCATGTTCACACAATGTTCTAGAATGATCATGGAATAGTGTATCATCTATAGGGGTAAGCATGGTTGTTATAAGTATTTTTTGCTTTTGTCTTAGTTACCTTTCCTCTAACTTGTTGATTTTTATGCACATCTTGTAGGTACAGGGATAGTAAGCAAGGTTTGGTCAAGAATGATCTAACCTTGGAGGTGGCTCAAATTGCATTAGGTGTATTTACAAAAGGCTTGAAAATTAGAACCATTGTGGTTGATTAGTTAAAAGGTGATCTTCATAAATACATTGATGTCTTCAATCATATCTTCAAGAAGTGTGTGGTTGTTGAAACAACACATAGCTAGTGGGTGGGCTCCAAGCACATTAAGGAGAAGGATGTTGCTATTGGGATCTCTACACAAGCCTCATTGGTCAAGAAGAAGAAAGGTTAGAACAAGGATGGTTTTTCATGTTATGTATAATTTTTTTATGTCTAATTAGAGGTTCTATGGTCTTAACTTATGGTTCTAGTTTTTGTTATACCTTGGTCTTACTAGATGTGCCTATGCCTACGCTAAGCCTTTGTTGTTACCTTGCAAGACCATCCACCTCCACTAAGATCATCTTATTTATTTTAGGATGCCCTTAGGATACTCTCATCTTGAAACATGATAGGGTGGAATCAACACAATGATGATTGTGGGAGTAGGAACCTAAGGACATCCAAGCAAAGATTTCCCATGCTAGTTTTCTTGATGTTTTCATGGCATTGAGCCCTTTTCTTCCTACTACTAAGATGCTAAAAATGATTGACTTCTTCGACATAGGAGGTAAGTAGTTTAGCACCACAATTCAAGGTGTACTAATCACCATACCCATTAGTAAGGCAACCTTTCCTAACTTGTTTGGTATTCCCTTTGAAGGGATGAAATTTATCACCAAAGAAATGAAGAAGGTAGGTGACTATGAGGAGGTTGAGGCATGGTTAGGTGCTCATCATGACCATTTTGAGTTAGCCATAGATGATTTCCAAGTTTATAAAGCAAAAGAGTCCTATCCCTTATTCAAATCCTAATCCTTTCTCAATTTTTTGTCACAAAATAAGGTAATCAACATTACACAAGAATGGGTCTTCATGAAGGTCCTAACAAAAGGTACCCGATTCAACTATGTCACTCATTTGGGTCTAGGGGTATAGGAGGAAATCCTCAAAATCAATGAGGATATATCCATAATATGCCACATGTATTATGCATTTTTGTGGCATATTTAAAGAAATTCATGGAGTTCATGGTGGTGAGGAGGAATGGGTAATGGATATGCCAAGACCCAAACCAACTCTCTAGGCCTTGGATAAACCATATTTATCCAATCATGTAGGCCTAGAACCCATGATAGGACATGGAAAAATCATTATATATGACCACTAATGGAGTTAGTGGTAGGTGGTATGCTTCCCTTAATAGCATGGAAATGGAGCTTCATGTGGCATAGGCTAACATTGAGAGGGCTAGAAACCTATGCATATGATGGGATAGGCAAAGCCAAGCTCAAAAAATTAATGAAGGAAGTAGCACTAACAAGAGAGTATCCTTCTAAGAAAAGGCTTACCTTCAAGATTAACATGTCACATTGGATGATTATAGATGAAACACCATCAAAATTTGCATGTTGTAACCAGTTTTCATCATGTATCCTTCACACCATGAAACCCGAGGAAAAACTTCATTGTAAATGTGAAGATTGTAATACATGAGGAGCAATCTCACATATTCCATACCTTTGAGGTTAAAAATTGCCTCATAAGTGTTCAATGGCTCATTCCCTAAGTAAACAATTTCATATAGTATCTATATTTGGGTTTGGAGGGGGTCAATATTGCCTTTCGGATGTCAAAAATGATAATTTGATGAGTTTTATGGGTAGTATACACTTTTTGATGCTGAAAACATTTGTTCGGATAGTTTTCACTTACCCAAAACATGAAGGGTGTGAGTCACCTACTTCCAGTGTGGAAAGGTAGACCTCAGCATGGACGGATATGGTGGCATCTATGCTTGGTTTGAAAATTTCACCCTCAATGTGGAGACTTCACCCCTAGCATGGAAATTGCATGCCTAGTGTAGAGACTACATGCCCCTACTATAGAAGTCACATGCACCAGATTTCAAGATTCCATGCACTTTAACCTTGACCATGAACTCTAGTAAGGATGACAAAAGGCCTAGCAAAGAAGATCTACCTCTAGCATAGATGGTATGCTCCCATTACTATTTATAGTAAATGGAATGACCATAGGGGTTTGACACATTTCATACATAATAACCCCCAAAATCAAGCACCCATTTCATGTGTACATGGTAGCAATTTGTAGCTAATATATTAACTAAATTACAACCAATTTGTAGNCATATTAGCTAAATTACAACCAATTTGTAGCAAAAATGAAGGCTAAAAACCTATAAAAATTAGCCTTCAATACCATTTTCAAGATCCAAACATTGGCATTTTGAGCAATATAGCAATTTTAACATTTAGAAGCTATTGTAAAACTTGAAGAATGCAACTTCTTGGAGCCTTCTACCATGGAACCCTTATAGCCTTGTTATTCCAATGAGATTTTTGGATTTTTGGTTTCTATGCTGCACTCTTGGGATTCCTAACTTCTAGTATGGAGCATTTTGGTAGCTATATTTACCACATTTCTCAACCCCCACCCCCTAGCAGTGACCAACATTGTAGATCTAGAGCAGTAGCAGAGGAGGTTTCATAGTAGAAAGAGTGGTAGGACATCTGATTCCTAGAGTTGATTGCATTAGCTTCAACAAACCCTCAATCCTTGTCAAAGTGAATCCCCTTTGCTCTCCCACAAGCAATATTTGTATATATCCTTTGAAATTATTCTTTATTTTATTTAATTAAGTTTTAAGATTTCATTTTGTGTGAAAGTTGTATTTTCTTTCTAGTTTTTAGATCTGCATTCTTCTTTCGCATTATTCATTTTTCAATTTGTAAGTCCCTAGGTGATCTATTGAAATATCTAGGGCACCTAAATCTCATTGTTTTGGGGGTTTTGGGGATTTGGGGTTAAAGTTGTATAAGCTAAAATTTTTAGTTCTCCAATGACTACATTTTTTACTTGCTATAGTTTTCTAATGCTAGAAGGAGGGCCTCAACTCAATTTCTATGTCAAAATCTACTTCCTCATAGCCAACATTAACATTGAAGGTATAACCTCCATTTTGTAACCAAAACCTTCGAATATGCCTTATGATCAATGTTGTAGTTCATCTTCCTCTACTCCCAAAACCCAACATGGGAGTGATAGGTGTTTGGATTTTGAAATTTTTATAGTAGGTGTTGTATAATTCCAAAGCCAATGTTGATCTACTGGTGCATTTTCTTCCCCCCTTGGTTGTCAAAATCTTCTCAACTTTTAGGATTGGTGATTTCAACCCTTTTGGAAGTCAACTAAACCCCCTTCCTAGTTGAGAAAATTGGTAGCCTACCAAAATCATTTTCTAGTGGAAAACACCAACTTTCCACTTTGGTTTACCCCCACCCTTTCACTAATGTTGGCAAGGAAGGTGTTAGATGCAGCTAGGAAGCTAAGCATGGGTGAGGTTTGGAACCTTATTTCTAGTTTTTTCATTTTTTGAAATGGGGTATAGCTCCCTTAATCCCCCACTTACTATTTATAGTAAGTAGCCAGTTTTAAGCCATTTTTGCTTGTATTAACCATTTCTAAATTCCACTTGCTAGAATTTACTCTTTTTTTCACCTTTTACAACCTTTCTCAAGCCATTTTATAGCATCAAAACCATGTCTTTTCAATAGTGAACCAAGTTGTCATTCAACTACATTGATAACAAGTTTGACCAATAGGCCATGAGGGTATATAATCCCAAGGACCCAACTATTATCAAATGAGAACAATCTTTGAGACTGAGGGAAAAGAATCCTAAAATCTTGATCATAAATGAAGAACACTATAACATCATTTATGCCAAGATCTAGGCTAGCATATTAATTCCATGAATGAAAGAAAAATCCAAGAGGGAATTTGAAATTATACATCACAATGGCAAGGAGTATATTCCCTCCTCCTATGACCAAATACCCTTCATTGATGTCTATGTTAGCATCGTAGCCCACTTAATAGAGATGGACAAAGAGGACCAAAAGGCTACCTATGATGAGTAACCAAAGGAGGAGGATGATGAGTTCAAGACTAAATCTGACCCCATAACATCTTGAATGTGCTTTTCTAACAAGGAATCCCTAAGAAAACTCATCCCATATTCACCCCCTTTGTTTCTTCCATAGATCATGTCCCATCACCTTTGTCCTTATCTTACCCAACCATGTTTGGTCTCACACTAGTTATCATTGAAAACCAAACATAGCCAGTGTTGTAGCTCATCACATTTCATTTTTCCATGTCATTCTTCACATAACTCTGATCTATTCAACCATTGGTGGTAGTTGTTACCCCCAAAAATCTATTGATCAATCAAGCAAGGCTCACTATGGGGCCTCAAGCAATCCAAGGGTCACATATCCTTCATTTTCTATTTATGTCACAGATACTAGCATAAAAATCTTTCTCCTTGTTTGGTCCACTGACTATAGCCATAATGTAACCTCTCCCCTCTATGCAACAACTGATAGTTAGGCCATAGGCCTCCCAATAGACATCACAACCATTTTTGCAAACCCACATCCAAACAGGGCACCATAGGCTCTAGATTAGGACGTTCAAATGATCTAGGACCTGATAGAGAAGTTGAAAAGGCTTAAAGCCTCTACATATCAAATTTTCAAGATAATGAACTTCTATTAGGATGATCCCATTAATGCCTTGGTCCCACCTTTAACACTTCCTCCTAGTGTCTCCATCCCTCAATTCAGTAAGTACAATGAAGAAGGTGATCACAATGCTCACCTTATTACTTTCCACTCTAAGTGCTTGCTATTGCAACCATTGCCATACACCATAATGAGGATTTTTCCTATGTCTTTGATAAGGAAAGCACTTGATTGGTACCATTCTTTATCGAGAGGATCTATATGCTTTCTTGAAAAATTGCTAGCATAGTTTGTTAACTGCTTCAAGTATAACTTAAAGCCCAACACTATGCTTGACTAATTGATGAAGGTTAAGTAGGTGATGAGTGGTGAGATACCCATACACTCAACCATACAAAATGAGTATAGCATGCGTGATCCGGTCGAACTCTACAAACTAAATGCCTACACATCCCATGGAACACTTAGGGTTAATTATTCGTTGTCTTCCCAGACTTACTTGTAGTTGTTACGGTGTATGGTTAAGTAAGTCCAACGTATATGATTTTTATAGTTTTTATGTTTTTCTCCTATGCTATCGAGGTGAAGGGTTGAGAAACTAACTAACTCTAACTAAGGACTAAGTCTAAATTACCTAGCATCAGCATCCATTCCCACTTACCGTACACACCCTGAATTGATGCAACCATGGTTACCAAATGCTAACCATTGTTGGGATCACCACACGTAACGCACGTGCTCGAAGTGGTACTAAAGCACCTAACTAGGAGGAAAGGGTTGAGGAAGCTACTCTAGCCTAAGTGCAATGAGCAATCGATTCCTTGACTAACTGTACACATCTTGGTGCATGACTACCACTGGGATTACCAAGCGTAGATCCTCGATACGCCACTGGGTTACCAAGTAGTCATACTAGATGCTTGTAATCAAGTCGTACTCATACCACGTTCTAGGAGTTTAAGGGTGAGAGAGAAAATAATAAATAAAATCCTATTTCATGCACTACAAGGTTTATCCGGAAAGCTCATCTTTATTGCCATACACAACTTGTATTCAGGTACAATGTTGATCGAATAAAGATCAATTCACTTTTGGACTCCTACTGTGGGCACATGGAAAATATTCTATCTTTGGAGTGATCAAACTACCAGAGTTTCCCTACTTCTAGCCTAGGATGGGAAAACAAGGGAGTGCTGCCTCTTATTTATAGATATGGCGACAAACTGCGATATCATGTATGTGATATTACGAGGGATGTGATATCGCGTTGAATGCGATATCGCGGCCCATGTGATATTACGTCCCATCATACCCCCATTACTAAATGAAAACTCATCCTCAAGTTCCATACAATAATATTGGGAAGGTATGTGATTATTGAGGGGAATGGAACTAATGGGATGATATGTGAACGGATCATCATTACAAGACTTGACAAAACTGGTATTCATGAAAACAAGGGTGAACACCTTATTACAATGACATCAGACCTTATTTGGTAGCTGAGAAAGAGAGAGAGAAAGAAGTGTTGCTACTGCTAATGCTAAGATTTCACCTTCTGTTGTTCATCGGTAAGCACGCCATCGATCTTGCTCCTTGCATAGCTGCTTCCAACACTGCTTCATTCCATATGTTCCTTCCAGATCTAGTCTGTTGTTGCATGATTTTCATCTACACACACAATGTAATCTTATATTAGCAAGGGTAAATGAATTTCAATGTAGTTAATACCTTGCTTTGGTGTAGGTCCATTGGCTAGGTTGTGGTATGGCTTATATGGTTCGGAGATAATTAATGGTGACTACTAAAGGTGTAGGGGTTAGGAAGAAAATAAAAAAAAATTGGGGCTAGGAGAAAATCGAAAAAATCAAGCCTTGTACCCCCATGACTAATCGTGAACCTCCGGTAGCATTAGAATGAAGAAAGGAAAGGAGTAAGAAAGATGGATAAAAAGGGACAACTATAGCATTGAGGAAATGGATGTCAAGATGGTAATGAACAAAATAAAATTAATTGCAAAAAGTTAAGGAAAAGAATTTAATTGGTGCACCAAATAGGAATGTTAGTGGGTCCTCCCCAAAGAAGGCTCATGCCCTTAATGCCCTACCAAACCCACATTCAAAGAGTCTATAGGATCTAGGAATGTCATTTGGAACAAGAGTTAAAGTCTTAACCACAAAAATTTACCAAAAAGAAAACAATGCACCAACCAAAATATATACACTAATAATACAACCAGCAATGAGGTGAACAATGGAGAGAAGGATGGAGAGAATAGAATGGAATGGAATCTCAAGAACAAGGTGGTGTACAACCCCTTGTGTAGTTCATGATTAATGTGACTTAGCAAATCCCATTCCAAGTTTGGCCTCAAACCAACCACATCCAGTGACTTTGCATCAATGCATTTAGCTAAACCATCCACTTGGATAACAAGGATGCCTTCCCCAAGAGTCACCACCATTCTGATGAAACAAAGGAGAGAATGGGAAGCGAGAAGGGCCTTTGTTTCAAAGTTTCAAGGGCACACTTGCTACATGGAGGCATTTCCTCCATATCATCACCTGATGAATCACTGTATGTGATGCATGGAACTTTCCTCTTCTTGATCTTTCCATAAATATTTATCTTAGAGATTTCCAAGGAAAGATCTCAGATCCTAAGGCATGCATCTACAGTACTAAGCCTTGCCCTTCCCATTATAATTGGGAAGTCCCCTTTGTTATTGTTGACTTCAATCATCAGGAAATCGGCTGGGTAAGACCAACCACACACAATGGTAATAATTTCCTCCACCAATCCCAAGGGAATGGTGATGGAATGGTCTGCCAGCTCTAGTTGGATGTTGCCCTTCTTAAGTTGGGACAGGTTCCAGGCTTGATACATCTCTCGTGAAATTAGGTTGACTCCGGAACCTAAGTCAAGAAGAGCCCTATGTGGTTCATTTCCAGCAACTTGAAGGCAAATTAAGGGACTTTCAAGATCAGTTAGTTTCCTGGGAAGGTGGTCTACCTTGATCCATTCGGTTACGATATGCATTAACATAACTGTATGCGTTAAGCTCTGTTGGACTGAAGGGTGCTCCGAAGTGTTAGATGGTGGAGGCGTGCACACAGGCTCAACTACTTATTGTTGTGAGAGTTTGTCTAGGCTTTTGGTTTTGAAGAAGGGTCTTCTCTTTTTACAGTTGTCAAAACTAGCAACAAGTTGAATATTTATAGCTCTCGTAGTGTAATTTTGCTATGGTTGAGGAGGAAGTTCCCCTTGCATTGTTGGAGCAGGAGGTGTTATGGGAACTACTTGTGGAAGAGGTGTGAATGGATTTGGAGGATGGTGTGGGTATGGAGTATCTCTCGGAGGAGAAGGAGTCCTTCTGAAGTACCCCAAACTTGGTAGTGATGGTGGGGAGTTGTGTGACTCATAGAGTCACTTGGAGAAATCGGTTACTGCACATAATATCCATAAAGGTCAGGCTACCAGTAAGGGTACTGATGTTTCGGCGATGGCATCTCCCATGACTGTGGGTATTGCCACTGCTGATGCTATCCGATGGACTGTGGTGGAGTTCCACTTGGATAATATGTTAATGGTTGGTTGAACTACCTTGGGTTACCTTGAGGATAAGGTAACCTACGGGGTGTTTTTCGTTGGTTAAGTCTTGGATTAAGTGCATACAACCTAGACTCTTGTAGATGTGAGATGATTGGACAACATCCCTTAGGATGGTCATAGTGGTAGATCTCACATCCACTGTCATCTTCTATGTCTGAATCCACAACCACATTAGAGTTAGTGATTTTCCCCTTACCCTTGTTATGTGTAGGGCCTAAATCTCTCCACTTT
>MNCI01018493.1:0-10735 GCA_015680685.1 Gnetum montanum
TGTGCCCAAATTAGGGTTCACACACTTAATTAAAGTTGACATAGTGGGGTAAGTTATAAAATGTGGTTAATTGATAAGGAGTTATCCCACTATGGCACCCATGATCATAAGATGGTATGCAAGGATCAATATGTCTTCCTATGTGATTGTATTCATTGGGCTGCATGGTAGTTGGAGTATTGATTGATGGCCCTAATAAGGTAACACAAGATGTTGGATTCGAGGAGAAGGATGCACCACAGTGTTGAACTTGTGTTGAGTGGGAGGATGCAGTGGTCTCGGAATTGTGCGGTTTCTTCCTATGGTCATGCCTAAAGAAAGGATGCTTCCGGCATTGTGAAGGATTCCCACTACAGTTGACAGTAGTAGCGCAAGTGACGTTCGTGGGTTGGTGCTATGGTTCAAAACCCTTTGGACCAACTGGTGGTGATGTAGAAGGAGGTGAAGGATGAGCATATTGATGGTGAGGAGAGGTGTGAGGAACATGAGGTGGTGATCTTATGGAAAAGGACAAAGGCTAATAGTACTTAGGAGAATAATAACAATGTGGTGAGATAGAAGATGTTGACCTGGTTGGGAAAATAGGATGTTGAACCTGATAAGTGCTTAGGTTCGGATGATATGAAGGGTGTGACTAGTTCGAGGGTGGCTTCCCCCACGAATAGGATCTTTGCCGCTGTGATTGAACACAGTATTTTTGTACGAACTCTAAATGTAACATTCTTCCTCAATGCTCATGTAAATGTGACAAGATTGAACATTGAGCTTTGGGGTGATCGTATAGAAAAATGTTACACCAATACATATGATTAGCAGTTGAGTTCTTATTCTCTTTAACCCTTCTTTCCAATTGTCTAAGGGTGTTCTGTCCTGCTTCTTGGTTCATCATGGTTCTGCCTCTAATAGTGTTGGTATATTCTTCACATTTTTCATGCATCCATTTCGTCATCTTATTGATCTTTGCTTGAATTTCATCTAGTGATTGTAGTATTGTCAAAGATGATTCCACCTCCTTGAGGTAAGTTGATTTCTCCTCTTCCTAGTTATGGACCTTTGTTAAATTGAGATTTTGGTCCTGTTGAGATTTTTCAACATTCTCCCATTTAGCTAACTCTCTTTCTTCTTTTGCTACCTACTTAATAAGCTCTTGGAATTGGTGGGTTCATAGCTCATATAGTTGACCTGGGGCATACATCCCTAGGGTCTCCCTTGTTTTATTACAGAGCCCATCCATGATGTGATACATTAGCCTTTCCTCGGAGAACCCATGGCCTGGGCATTTGTTTAACAAAGAGTAATATCTTTCTAAGGCCATGTCCAAGGGTTCATGTTGCACTTGTTTCCACTCTTGGATTTGTTTCCTCAAGGTTGACACTCTTGCATAGGTTTGGTATCTTTCAGTGAAGAGTTCTACCATTGTTGGCCAATGTTGAATTGATTTTGGTTTTAAGGACCTATACCATACTTTTGNATATTCGAACAACCTCTTATATATGCATTAGGCTCTTAGTGGCCAACAAGGGTTCATCGTCACTAGGTAAGTTATGAATTTGTGAGTTGGGACAATGTTGTCTTTGTTTATGTACAAAGGAGATCCCTGTATTAGGTTGAGTACTCCAAACTTCATCTTCATCATCATATAATTCGTTGGTTCTCCAATGAATTGTCCTACTAGTTGTTGTGTTATCATAGTCTTGTGTGAGAGACATTGTTGTGAATTTGTGTGTGACTTATTTGCAATTACTTTTTCTGAAAGATATATCATCAATACTTTGTTATAGTGATCTTGTATGATATAACTAATCTAAATAATTAGCACCGTCCCCGACAATGGTGCCAATGATGAGTGGCGAGGTCCGCAGACAGGCTAGTTGTGGAATCTAGATAATTACTCGTTGATCGTAGTTCACTGTCTTCCCACCTGGACTAGTATTTGCTTTGTCACGTATGGTTTAGTCCAGAGTGAGGTGTATGATGTGGTCCTAGACTAGTGCTACTCCTAGAGGTAATGGAAAGTAACTTTGTTTTAACTAAGAAGGAAAGGGTGAAGAGAGTCTAAGCTAGCCTAAGTGCGATGAGCATTTGTCCCTTAATCATTCATACACATCTTGGACCTTGTGTACTACTACTGGGATTACCAAGCGCATGTTCTAGGTATGCTATTGGGACATCAAGTAGCCACACTTAAATGCTCGTGATTAAGTCGTACTCATTTCACGTTTAATGACAGGGATAGAAAGGAGGGTAAAGAAATATTAATTAAGAAAGCAGTAAATAACAATTAAGCAATTAAACTAAGTGAATGTTGCAATGATGAAGTAATCTCGATCTTTATTGCCAGTCATGTGCATGTCCAAGTACGTCACACTCAAATAAAGGTTTTGTACAATTACAATCATCACACTGTGGGCATGCATTGGGGAAAGAGTTGAGAGGAATTGAAATTTACAAAAAAGACTCTACTCTAACACTAACTTTTCCTATTACTTTCCGTTGCGCCCCATTGTGTATTTATAGGCTCACACAAGAACCACGATATCGCGTATTTGATATTGCTTGTTAGGCCGCGATATCGCGTACCCGATATCGAGGGTCCAATATTGGAGCCTGACAAATCATGGTTCATTAGTTGGAATATGAAACGTTTTTTAAACGACAGTTACCTAAGAAAGTCTTATTCAATTGACTTGAGCATTTTTGTAACTAAATAAATTGCAGAAAATTTTTGAGCACTATGGGATTGACACTTATGAGACACATAATTACATAAACTTGTATGATTTGATAGAGGGGTTATTAAATTTTTTTAACAAAATTTATATACTCAAATTTGAACTCAAGTATAATTTGGGGTACATATAGTCATCTAGTTTCATCAATCCTAAAGATGTATCAACAACAACAAAACAAAACAAACAAACAAATCAACCAAAGAAAGAAAAAAAGCTATTGGAGCACTTAAGAGTACGCAACTTGTGATTTGTATTAAGAAAATATGTTGTTGGTTATATACTATATTAAATAGCTTCAAGCTTCTATACCCAACATAACACTTTAATAGAATTTAAGCAAATTATAAAAAGGTCATAAACTTGTAATGTGTTACTTGGATAATATTTGTTAAAAAACAAGATAACTAGCCAGAATTTGTTGAATATCCTAGTAACAAAGCAGTTAATACACTCATTAAGATTTGCACCTTGGGCTACTAGGTTACCTGGTACAAACATCCCATATGTTAGTTTGGAAGCATATTCTAAGCATAAGTAAAAGAAGAAAATTAAAAAGAAAAAAAAAAAACAAAACAGTAGTTTACCGGTGCATGAATGAGCCATGCTAAACATCTAACTTAACGTTTTGAGCTCAAATTCACATATAAAAGCCATAATCTGAAAACAAGGAAGAAAAATACGCTCTTTATGAAGAAGAACAAGAATGGGCAAGCGCCACCAACGAGTTTGACATAAAATAGATCAACTGGGCAGATCTGGATCTTAGGAAGTGCGCAGGAAATTTTACTGCGGCGAGAAAAAGAATGGAGACCATGGTTGGAATAGGGCTTGTGTGGGGAATCACAAATGCATTCATAAAAAGAGGTGCCCTCATTGCAGATCAGAAGAAGAAGAAGCGCCTATCTTCATCTTCATCAGCAAACGAATTAAGATTAGGATTAGGATTGATCCAAGAAATTGTGGCATTTATGAGCGTGTGGGAGTATTGGGTGCCATTTGTTTTGAATTTGTGTGCATCAGTTGCTTTCTTTTTGTTTCTGGGCGATGCCCCAATTTCCGTGGCTGTGCCTGTAACAAATGCTGTAACTTTTTCTGCTACTGCAGTGGCCGGATGGGTTCTAGGAGAAAAAATGCAATTTTTCTGCACTGTGGCAGGCCTCTGTTTCATTGTTCTGGGGATCTGTCTTTGTATGTCTTCGTCCTGATTTCAAGCAGGCTAATTATTTCTTATTCTGCAGGCAACTGGATGTGCTATTTGTATCCCTGAAACAAAAATTGGGTGTTTCGGAACGTTTTGAAGTTTGTTTTTGTAGAATCACTGTGTTTCTTTGTTTTTGTTTTGAATCGCTTCTGTTTGTTTCTTCTTGATGATTTTGTTTTGGATTACGATTTCGTCAGGAAATTTTGCGATTGATTTGAAGTTGCTCATGTGATTCCTGCTCAAATCAGCAATGATGAATCTAGAGAAGATAAAAAAGAATATTTTTTTACGCAGAGTATTAATCAGTTAAAACAAATAACTTGGAAATAAAATTTTTTCTCATTTAATGAGAATAAACCTTATATTAAGAAGTGGGTTAATGCTAATGGCAAAGAATCTTATCATAGGATTATTGTGATGAACAATTTGTTGTATAATTTATGAGGTCATGTTCTATTGGATCTTCCTCTTCGAGGAAGTTGGTATTTCATCAAAGTTTTCTATTGCCACCTCGAAATCTTTGAATATTTTAAGTTCAAACATAGATATTTAAAGTGATGCAAATATTGTTTGGACTAAATGATTCTCTCTATTAACAATTACTTTTTCTCTTTTGATTTTTTAAAGCATTATTTTAATTCTAAGTTTATACACTTGAGTAGAGATCCCTAAAATTGGAAAGTTTTTTACTTTCCGTGTTGTTTTTTGCATGTTTGCTCCTTAGTGTTAAATATATCATCCAATTTTTTCTTCTTATTATTAATATTACTTTTGGGGTTTGACACCTCCCTTAAAAAAGTCCAAGCAGTTAATGTATTGTCTTGTTGGATAAAAGGTTGCTTGTTCAAGTCACACTTAAGGCATTATGATATTCCTATATCATATTTTTAATGTATTATGTTGGCAATATATCATGAGGTGTTAGTTTAGTGGTAAAACTCTTAATTTAAAAGTTCTAAGTCATGGATCCAATTATGAGTTATATCGTTCTAATGGGACTATATATCTTGGGGTTTTCCTATTTTACAATTATTTCAGGGTTCCTCTTCCAAAAAACTAGAACTACATGACTATTGAGTAGACATCATTGAAAATATATATATATGATTTTTTTTAAAAAATGTTTTCTTCTAATGATGTTGATGCAACTAAGACACCTGATTTTGTTCTTCTTGGTGGTGATGTATACAAGTCAATAGCAGCAATTCTTACATCACAATATATGTTATTCAAATTTTGGTTACCTCTCTCGTAATCAAGGTTTCACTCTGCCATTAAATGATGTGATGCAAAAATATGACATTCAAGTCATCAATGCTAAGTATTATTATTATTATTTTTGGAACTAGGAAATGTTTCAATGGTGCAACATACCCTAAATATAGGGTCATTTATACATAAGCATGCAATGTTGACCATTTGCATGTGTACTCCAAATTTTGATGTCAAATCTAAAGAATATTCTAAAGTTCCATTTTTGGTAAAGATATTTAATGTTATGGTGATTCTTCAAAAAGTTAAAGATTGTATATATCATCCATATATTTAAAGATTGGAAAGTTAAAGAAGACTTATACTCAATCAATCATATATTAATTTTCTAATTTTTACAATTGTTGTCCTTGTGAAAGATATTTGCTTAATGATTGTCCTTTTTGGCCCAATTGAGAAAGGGGAAAAACAAACTAAGGTTGAAGATTTGAAAAATCAAGTTACTATCAATGATAAGAATTGATGAGTGGCAAAGTACCCCTATGCCCAACCATACGAATCATAGGCGTTCACGTGCGATCCAGTCGAATTCTGCAGATTTTAATTACCAAGTACGCTAGAGCTAAACAATGAGTTCATGTTGTCCATTCGTTGTCTTCCCAGTTCCACTTGTGAAATGTAGGTGTATGGTTAAGTGTGACTGAGGCATAAGATATTTATCATTTTATTTTTTATTGATTTAATCGCCTAAAAACAATAATGAAAGTGAGAGTAACTAAATGCTAAGTAAACTATTGTCTAATCTAGCCTAACACTAGTAATTGTCCCCACTTTTCAGACACATCTTGAACTTCATGTAAACACTGCTGGGTTGTCAAACGCTAATCATTTCTGAGCTACCAAGTCTCACACATATGTTCGACAGGGTTGTGCTTGTGTATTCTAATTAGTTGCTTAATTAATCAAAATTAATTACTCAATGAATAACATTAATGTAAGCTGCATGAAATCACGATATGTAAATGCATAAAGAAAGAAAGTCTCAAGTGTTGCAAGGATGAATCAAAAGAGCTCATCTTTATTGCCAACACAATGGTGTGTTCGGGTATATCAATGCTTGAATAAAGATTTGATCACACTTAGATCTCCTGCTGCGGGCACTTGGAAAATATTCTAACTCTCAAATGAACAAACTGCAAGAGTTTCCCTACTTGGCTTCCAAAACTACTCCCAAATCGTGTGCCCAAGGGCTATATTTATAGGCCTGGGAGTACTTCGCGATATCGTATGTTTGATATCATATCTTGGGCCGCGATATCGCATACCCGATATCGCGGCCGTTCTGATAGCAGAGCTTATGAAAAACATGATTTATCATACCCCCATGACTGAATAAAAACTTGTCCTTGAGTACAAGAGGAACAAGTCCCCTACAAAATATATTAGGAGGTATGGAATGTTTGATAGACATGCAGAGTGACATAGAGGAAACAGACAAATATAGAAGTGCCCAAGCATATGACATTACAATTGTGTACAAAATTGGGTGTTCATGACAACAGGAAAGAACACCCTTGGATCCAATGACATCCAACCCCTCTTGGCAATACAAGAATGAGGGAGAGGTAGAAGAGATCCAGCAGTCATGAACAATCTTCGTTGAGTGATATTATTGCATCCTCCTTCGTGAAAATAGTCCCGCTTCCAATCCATGCTCCCCACTACCATCATAATAAAGTCAAGGATTAGTATATGAAGTGTAACATATAGCAGTTGAATGCCTTATCTCGTCACTGATTTTATCTAGCTAAGTTGTGATTGTGGTAGATTGGTTGCTTGATAATGTTAGTGGGAAGACTGGCAAATGGGTTAAGTAAGAGAAGCGGTCCATAAAATTTAGAAAAAGCTTAACACAAGGAATACTAAAAAGAGGGTATATAAAGTCACAACAATAAAACGAAAGAATTCACTAAAAATAGTTGTGAAGATGAGAACAATTGAATGGCATTGATGGGGTAAATAAAGAGAATTTGATTGTAAAAATGTCTAAGGTTAAAGAACTTAACTTAACCAAACCAAAAGATATGTAAGTGGGTCTTTCCCAAAGTAGGGATAGGCCTTTTATGCCCTTGCATAACTTCAAACCAAGGAGTCCCTAGGCACTATGAATGATTAATGGTTAAGGAAAGTTAAGTACAAAAACCTAGAAGTAGTTGACTGAGAAACCTAACACATCAAACCAAAACATTAGATCAAAACATGAAACTAGTAGTGAGGTGAGGCATGAAAAACATAGATGGATGAGAGAGAGAATGGAATGGAGTTCCTAATTATGGTCACATGAAGTCCCTTGTGGAGTTTGTGATTAAATAACTCGGTAGGATCCATCCTTAGTCCAGACCAAAACCAATGACTTTCAGTGACTTCGCATCGACATTCTAAGACTAGGCCATCCCCTGAGACATAAGAATGCTTCCATAAAACAACCACCATTCCAAATTGAAGAAGAAGTAGGAAGTGAGAAAGGGCCTTAGTTAGAGGAGACAAGACAAGTCCCATAACCAATGTTTGTAGCCCTTTTATTTTGTCTAAGGAGTGTGCTTTGAATTCCCATTTTTTTTGAATGAGAACCACACCATGCAAAGACCCATGCATTTTTGCATTTATTTTTTCCAAGGGGTGTGCTTTGAATCCTCATCTTCTCTCTCTCTCTCTTTTTATGAGAACCACACCATTTAAGGACTTATTCAACTTCTTGTTGTGGAATGACATAGAACAGCGAGAAGTTCATGAGAACACCCTCGTACATAGGAAAACGAAAAAACACAAAGAATACTATATCCCTTTGAAGCCACATCATGTCCAAACCTTTGATTCTTTCCTAATTCCAGAAACTACACAAGTCACCAATTTATTAAGGTAGCCTTAATGAAAAATGAACTGCTTCCAAAACAAGAAAAATCATAGAGTGCATGGATGGGTGGATGGTGTGGACTTACTACTTGTTACATGAAAAGAAACCATGCCCTAGTTGTTAGTGACAACATTTAAAGTAAAAAACCAGACATCAACAATCAAATTACAAATGATACATACCATCATTGAGTAGCACATTACCATTGTACCTGGCACTTTATTAGTAAAAAGAATATAAAATTATATCAAATACAAGAAAATATAAAAGAAAGTAAAAGAGTATTCAAGAAATATTAAATATACTAACAATGGTGTAAAACAAAAACTTAGAAAAGATCAACAACTTGGAAAACAAAAGGATGTAAAACAAAGAATATGAAAATAAAAAGTTGCAAAACCAAAAATGTGTAAAACAAAAAAGTCAAAAGACTAAGGAGCCACATAAAGTATTAGTATGGATGGCCATCTCCCCCATGACTAAGTTGGAAGGGGGAGATTCGGAAGATTGAGCGTTGTTGTCCATCTGGCAAGGTGTCTATTGAGTTGGTTGGCTTGGGCTCATAGAAAGGTTTTAGTTGTTGGATGTTGACTAATTGTTTCTTGTCTAGGCTATCAGGTTTATAGATAATCATGGCCCTAGATGAAGAAGTCTCATCAATAATGTAAGGTCCTTCCCACAATATTTAAAATTTGGTTCGTTGAGGTACATGTGTAGGATTCCAGTAGAGAACCTTGTTTCCTGGTTAAAACTTGACTTTTCTTATTTTGAGGTCATGACGTTTCTTGTTGAATGCCTTATGCTTTTCATTAGATGCTAGGGCCATTAACCACTTCTCATCTAGCAAGTTGAGGCTCATTAATCTTTCCTTTTGTGCTAGACACGCACATGACTAGCAATAAAGATCGAGATTACTTCATCATTGCAGCATTCACTTAGTTTAATTATTTAATTGTTATTGTTATTTACTGCTTTCCTAGTTAATCTCTCTCACCCTTAAACTCATGTTAAAACATGGAATGAGTACGACTTGATTACGAGCATTTAAGTGTGACTACTTGGTAACCCAGTAGCGTACCTTGGATCTGCTCTTGGTAATCCTAGTGGTAGTCATGCACGAAGTCCAAGATGTCTACGAATAATCAAGAAATGAATGCTCATCGCACTTAGGCTAGTTTAGATTCTGTCACCCCCTCTCTCCTAGATTAGTAAATATTACTTTCCATTGCCTTTAGGAGTAGCATTAGATTAGAAACCCATCATACACCTCACTCTGGACTAAACCATACGTGACAAAGCTAATACTAGTCCAGGTGGGAAGACAGTGAAGTGCAACCTAAGACTAACTGTCTAGATGCAACAACTAGTCTGTCTGCAGAGTTTGACCGGATCGCGCGTGTAATGCTCGTATTCGTATGGTTGAGTGTAGGGGTACCTCGCCACTCATCATTGGCACCGTTGCCAGGGATGGTGCTAGTTATCTAGATTAGTTATATCATGCAAGGTCGCTATATAGGAATTAATGATATATCTTTTAAGAAGAAATAATTACAAAAATTCACATACAAATTCACACACAATTTCACAACCATGCCTCTCCTACAAGATTATGATAATGCCACACTTAGTGAGGAAGTTCATTGGAGAACCAACGAACTATATGACGATGAAGATTGGAGTACACAACCTGAAATGGGGGTTTCTTATAAACATAAACAAAAGTAGCGTCATCCCAACACATGAAAGCATAACTTACCTGATGACGATGAACCCCTACTGGCCACTACAAGCTTAACGTAAATACAAGAGTTTGTTCGAATCTCCCGTAGGAATCGTAAAGAGAGCCGTCTACCCAGGCTTGATTTAAATAGCTTCCCTAATTTTTTAGGAGGCTATGACTTAGATCCGCATCAACATTTACAAGCCTTCTACGATGCCTACACGTGGAACAACATTGATAACGGTTGGCAAAAACTTAAGCTCTTTCCTATGACACTCGTTGGCCAAGCAAAAGTATGGTATAGATCATTAAAACCAAATTCAATATGATGTTGGCCAACAATGGTAGAACTCTTTAACGAAAGATATCAAACCTACGCAAGAGTTTCAGCCTTGAGGAAACAAATCCAAGAGTGGAAACATGCACATCATGAACCCTTGGACATGGCCTTAGAAAGATATTACACATTGTTAAACAACTGTCCAGGCCATGGGTTCTCCAAGGAAAGGCTCATGTACCATATCATTGATGGGCTATGTAATGAAACAAGAGAGACCTTAGGAATGTATGCCCAAGGTAAACTATACAAACTACGAACCCATCAAGTCCAAGAGCTTATTAAGAAAGTAGCAAAAGAAGAAGGAGAAATGGCTAGATGGGAGAGTTTTGAAAAACATCAACGAGACTAGAATCTCAACTTAACAAAGGTCCATGATGGTAAAAAGGAGAAATCAACCTATCACAAGGAGAAAGAACCATCTTTGCCAGTACAACAATCATTAGAAGAAGTCAAGGCAAAGATCAATAAGATGTTGGAATGGACGTATAAAAAGTGTGGAGAATTTATTGATATTATTGGAGATAGAGTTTTGACAACCCAAGAAGCAGGATAAAACATTAGACAATTGGAAAGAAGGGATAAGGAAAATAAGAGCTCAACTGCCAATCATACGTAT
>MNCI01018493.1:10859-23135 GCA_015680685.1 Gnetum montanum
CCTTGTGCAAGTTATACTCCTCCTAACTTTCAACATTCTCATTTTTTCCCTCCTTCTACATCGCCACCAACTGTTCTTAAGGTATCTGCACCACAGCAACAACCACTGAACATTACTTGTGCTAATATTGCCAATAGCAGTGAAAGACCATAGCAACATCAAAGGCGTCCCTTCTTTAGAAATGACCCTAGGAAGGGACAACACCATTCCAAGGCCACTACATCCTCCAACTCGGCACAAGTCCAACCCTGTGGTGCACCCTTATCTTTGAACCCCACGGCTCATGTTACTTCATTAGGGCCATCAACTCACACTCCAACAATAATACGGCCCAATGAACATAGCCATGGAAGGCATCATCCCAATCCTTGCATACCATCTAATGGTCTCAAATATCATGGTGGGTCAACTCATTATCTGGGAACTACATCGTATAAATTTCCCCACTATGCTTATTATAATCAAGTGTGTGAACCTCGATGGGGTAAGTATGACTAGGTCCCAATATTTCCAACATGCAAGGATCCTCATCTTTTGTTTATTAATCTTTGCCATACTCAACTATTTAGTTATGGGGGATATCCCCCATTCTAGTAACAAGTAGGATTAATAACCACTTTTTTTTCTTTACTTTTACAACTTTTTTTTTTCCAGTTTTTCATTTTTCAATTTCTTGTTTTATCTTTTTATCTTTTTTGTCTTTTTGTCCTTTTACGTTTTTTATAAGTAATCTCATCTATGAATAAAACACTCATGTGGATCATTGGTTGAGGTGTGTTCTATGTTATCAATTCGCAAGTGGTCAATTGTTTGGACAGTGAGCCCATTACACCCACTCATACACTCTACAAATAAGAGGTTTTGTTCAAGGGTACAGTGATATCCTTGACATTCTTAAAACTTAAAATTAATTTTGTGTTCATTGTACCTAGAATGAAGAAGGATAGACCAAGAGGGAATGATTAGGGTGTGACATCAAGGGGACTTGTGGATTCTCTTTGGTGACATCTGTGGGAGTTATCATGCAACGTGGTTGTACTAAGATCCTTGTAGATCTAATGAAAAATGGGAGTAAGAGTAATAAAAAAGGGCACTCAAAAATCAAATGCTATTCTAGGGGGTCCCATTAGAAAGACATGTACCCATGCCTAAAGGTTGGTGGCTTCTCTGGATTTAGCAATCAAAAAAAAAAAAAAAGAGAAAAGTGCCACAAAACAAAATCACTCCTCCCTTAAATAAAATGGTAAGTGATCATACTCCTTGTTGTTATGGTACTCTCATAGTTCTTCATCATGGGATGAAACAATGCGGTGTCACTGATTAGAGGAATGGACTTGGTCCTGATTTTGGGATGATGGGTTAATGACACGTTAATCATGCTTTTCATGTAGGATTCACTATGCCTTGGGTCAGTTACCTCATGTCCTAATCTCTACAATCCCTTCTATAGTTTGTCTCATCTCACTGTTTGTGTAGTTATAGCTCGTGTCATGTGTGACATAGAATTCTTACCTCATTTCAGTGATATTTACATGTGTGTGTTTTGTGGAATCAGTGTAGATTACATTTAACCCTTCTAGTGCCCATGGACACTTTTAAGTATGGTTACACAAGGGCATTATAGGTTGGAACCTATTTTGGGAAGGATCCACTTGTGTAATTTTTTGTAATTTTCACTTATGACATAGCTCACACACCCCATTTCGTATCCTTAGTATATTTTTTAACGATTTTCTTTCCCTACTACTATCCCTCTAAATAATAACGTTCCTATGTACCATTACATAGCCTTTTTCTCTACCACTCAAGGTCCTTATTGATAAAACCCACAGATCATTATTCGTGCCTTCAAAACCATCTAATTACCCTAGAACCCTTCAACATGTGGCACATGTCCTAATTTCCATTTTTGATTCCAGGAAAAACCTTCAAATTTTGGTATTTTCCCTTGGGCCTAAACATCGATAGGCCGTGATATCGCGTATGCGATGTATTGTACGCGATATCGCGTCCCAAGAACTTATAAATAGGCGACCCCTGCAACACTTAGCATCATTTTTCACAATTCACGCGGGGGAGTTTTTCAAATTTTTTCTCTACAACTTGCGAGTGTGACACCCTTTCTTTTCTACCTATATCTCACTTGCTAGTACTTCGATTTCAATTCTGTCTGAACTTGCTTGAACTCGGAGTGTTCAACTTAGTTGTGAGGGAGGGACACCTACTAAATAACACCTAACTTTTTTGAAATTTATCATCGTCCAAAGGACATTATCCAGGGTAATTAGCTATAACATTTGGAATAATTGTGCCAAAAAAATCATTTAATCCCTTTAGGTACACTGGGAAATTAAAAGTGGAAACCACCTAAGTAAAATGGACTCATTATTACAATATTTTGGGCAATATCACATGAAGATAACATAAATTAATCAATTAAGGTAAGCAGTAAGGTATAACTTAACTTCAAAAGTAACTTTACTAACACTTGGCCCCGTGTGATTGCAGATGGCCTGAAAATGTGGACAATAGGAAGGTCCTACTCAAGGTGGAAGCAAAAAATCTAGGAGAGGTGGAAGACAAGATCCTGTTGGACAACATGTAGAATAGGAGGAATAATCATTTAGCATTCATGAAGAGGATCCTCCTACCGTACAGTCCAGGCAGGTAGAAGGAGGAGTTGCTGCAGCGCCTGAACAGGGATAACATCTCACGTTATCCCAAGATTGTGTTCAGGCCATCCACGAAAAGTCCACATTCGCTGCGGTGATTGTGGAATTAAACTTTGAATATTTTGTAGAGTTTGCTTCTGAGGCTCTTAGGGATCACCTCAAAGGGTCTCCCTTATGGCCTATCCTCTCTGAAAGTGGTGCATGGTACCTAGGGAATACGTACCAATTCTGGCACAATAGGGAACAAGGCACCACCATCAATATTTGTGGTGTGACAGTCGATTTCTCCATGCAAGCCATTTTGGAAGTATTAAACCTTTCGAATACAGGGCCCAAGGTTGCTCAGTTATCCACCCATTTTGACCCCAATGTGCGACGAGATTGGTTGGAAAGGGTATATGGGAGAGATAAGACATTTGGTGAGTTGAAGAAGGAAGAGAGGATCTATTGCAAAATTGGAACATATCACCTCTTCCCCATAAAAAGCTTAAAAAGAATATCAACATATGCGGCAAGAGGATGTGCAGTGCTGATGGGAAAGGTTAACGCTAACCTGCCCCATCTATATTTAACGGAGATCCTGAGGTGGTTCGAGGAACAGAAGATGGGGAAGCTTACCTTACCTTTCCCTTGTCTTATTAGAAAGCTTTGCTGATGTGCTGGTATCCAAGGGTACACCAATGATGTCCTTCGAAAAGCCCAAAATGCTTCCTATGCTGAACTGTTAAAGCCACTAGCTGCAAGGAAAATTACTGGTGAGACACTGAGACCAAAAGAAGAAGAAGAACAGACGGCTGGACCAACTGCAACTCAACTTGTAGGACCCAGCCAATAATAGGAAGCAAGGCCTAGCATAGGCTAGGATTAGCCACTGCCACCGCAAGACTATAGACCGTTGATGAGCCATCTCAGGGCCATCACTGAAATGGTCAGTTGGGGAAGTCGTGATGACGCAAATCTCTTTCGTGTCATTGACGATGCCATTTAGCTCACGATTTCTTTGGATCGCACAAGGGGTGAAGTGTCTATTCATATAGGAGGAAGGGAAAGTACTTGGTCACAACAGATCTCAGAAAACGTGGCATCTTTCCAAGTGCAATTAGAAATTGGTGAAGGGGCCACTGTGGTGGTCATGCAACACCAGGATGCCGCGAGAGCTACTGAAGTGGTTGCAGACCACATCAAAGAATCGTTCAATGTACCTGTTGTGCCATCGATAGATCTCACAAGAGCACAAGATGCTCAAACTTTGGTCAGAACCTCAATGACTCCTGTGAAACATGAGGATGCACTTAATCGATTGCTCCAAATAAGATAAATAATGACGTCCCTGTTTGACATCCCTCAGGATGTTACGACAATTTAGTCAGACCTCATTTCCATGAAGGGGAAGCTGGTCTTAATAGAAGTGAGGGCCGAGGATGCTGAAGTAGAGGTGCAAAAATTGCAAGAGCAGCTTATGGCCCTATAAGTAGCACAACGGGACCCTCTGTAGTTTGTTCCTGTAGACCAGCTAGATAGCTTCAGAACTGAGCAACTAACCAAGCTAATAACAGAGAATAAAAAGGTGGCTGAGGAAAAAGAGAAGGTTGTTTGGGATGCCTCTATAGCATAGGTGTAAACTCATTCACATCTCAAAGCAATCAATGCCTTACAGGAGAAAAATAAACAGCTTGTTGCTGACAACCTTCGGTTGACCGCTGTGGAGAAGCAAAAGAATGTTCTCAAAGAACATTTTCATCAGTTGCAGGAACAATTCATCCAGGTCAACCAAGACATAAGTCGTTTAGCCAGGGAGAATTGAACCCTCTCAATGGAGGAAGTACGTGCAATCCACCAAAAGATAGCTATTGAAATAAGCACATGGAAAAATGAGGCTAAACAACATGAAAAGCTAAAGGAGCACATCCAAGATTAGGTGGGGATGTACAAACAGATCCTTGAGAAGGAGATCCATATGGCCAAGGCCCATATAAATGCTATTAGTGCTCAACACATTGACTCGCGGGTCATATTGGACACATATGCCTCTCCCCACACTCAGAAGTTAAGAATTGGAACCTGCAGATTCAGGATCTAATAGAATAGTTGGAAAATCTATGGTATGCCAACCTTACCATGTTAATAGCAAGATGCCCAATAATAGAGCTCGAGTAGTAGGTAGCAACCACCTATGTTAAATATGAAGCAGAATTTGCAAAACGCAAGAAGTTATTGGAAAAATTAGAGATTGCAAATTCTCAACTTGAGATGGTGAAAGCAAGCTACCAAGGATACAAAGGTGTCGCAACGGATTTGGCTCGATGGCTTGCAGATTTCCAAGAATACAAAGATAAAGCCAGAGCCTACGAAGAGGAAAGACGGGTGTTTGTAGCTTGGAATGTCAAGGCCAATCAAATGTTTCTGCAACTACCCTATTCGTGGGTGGTGCCAACTTCATTGAGCATCAGAACATGAGCATGGATGGCACAAGATCCTTGGACCAAAGAGGAGAAGCTCCAGGCCACACTACAATGCGATCAAGTCCCAAAACCTGGAGCACAAGACAAACCTGGAGCTGCAGTGTGGTGATTGTAATTGTACAGCATCCTTATTCGAGTGTGATGTACTTGGACACGCACATGATCGACAATAAAGATCAAGATTACTTCATCATTACAACATTCACTTAGTTTAATTATTTAATTGTTATTGTTATTTACTACTTTCCTAGTTAATCTCTCTCACCCTTAAACTCATGTTAAAATGCGGAATGAGTACGACTTGATTACGAGCATTTAAGTGTGACTTTTTGGTAACCCAGTAGCATACCTAGGATTTGCGCTTGGTAATCCTAGTGGTAGTTGTGCACGAAGTCCAAGATGTGTACGGATAATCAAGGAACGGATGCTCATTGCACTTAGGCTAGTTTAGATTCTCTCACCATCTCTCTCCTAGATTAGTGAATATTACTTTCCATTACCTTCAGGAGTAGCATTAGATTAGAAACCCATCATACATCTCACTCTGGACTAAACCATATGTGACAAAGCTAATACTAGTCTAGGTGGAAAGACAACGAACTACGACCTAAGGCTAACTGTCTAGATGCCACAACTAGTCCATCTACGGAGTTCGACCAGATCGTGCGTGTAACGCTCGTATTCATATGGTTGAGTGTAGGGGTACCTCGCCACTCATCAGGATCCATAAAGTCAATTCCCCAAATATTGAATGGCTCGAGAGGCTGAATCCATTGCTATGACCCTTCCATTCGAGTTGTCATTCCACCATCCCTTTGACAACGATTACAAGCATGGATGAATTGGTGTGCATCCCTGAAGATTGTTGGCTAGTAATATCTTGCCATGAGTATTTTGATGGTTGTGTGTCTCCTAGTGTAATGGCCCCCACAAGGGCCTTCATGAGCATCCTAGAGAATGCACAGTTGATCCATGTTAGGGACACACTAGCATACCAAGCTGTCAAGACATACTTTTTAAAGATTCCTGTTGATTTCCATGAAATGCTTAACCTAGTGAAAAAACTATTGTTTCTTCCGGGTGTCCAGCCCTTGCAGCAGTTCTTGCTTGAGCAGATAAGTGAGAATGGTGCCATACCATTTTGGTTCAATGGGCATCTATGCATTAATAGCCCTTGCAAGGAGAGATTCATCAGGAAATTGATCAAATAAGGAGCTTTCTTTCTCCTTGTTGTCCCATCTTAACCATGATAAGTGATCAACGATCACATTTTTCACACACTTTCGATCTACCATTGTGAGATTGAACTCTTGCAAAATCCTGAGCCACCATATGAAATGGGGGCTCACCATTGGTTTATTCATTAAAAATTGGATGGCACTATGATCTGTATGCACGAACACTTTATAACCAAGAAGATAGTGCCTAAACTTTTCTAATGCAAACACCACCATCATCAACTCCTTTTCCATAGTGGTGTAGTTCATCTGTGCACTTGTGATTATTTAACTTATGCAGTGAATGTAATATAGATGTTTTTGATCATCTAGTTGTGTAAGCACTACCCCCAAAGCATAATTTGATGCATCAATCATCACATGAAATGGCCTAGACTAATTAGGTGCTTGTAGAATTAGGGTTTCAACAAGATTTTGCTTTAGTTGTTGAAATGCTATTTCACACATAGGGGTCTAGACATATGGTGCATCTTTCTTTGTTAATTCAACCAACGGCTTGGCAATTTTGGAAAAATTCTTGATGAAGTGCTGGTAGTAGCCAGTATGATGAAGGAATAATCACACTTCTTTAACTATTTTAGATTGATGAGTTATTCCTTAGATGACCCTTATCTTTTCAAGGTCCACCTCGATTCCTTTTTTTGAGATCTGGTGCCCTAAGGCTATGCCCTCTTGAACCATAAGATGAATCTTTTGCCAATTGAGCCAGAGGTTTATTTTGACACATCTCCTCAACACTTGCTCAAGATAGTCTAGGGCTTGCTTGAACATAGCTCCATAGGTAGAAAAGTTATCCATGAAGACTTCTACCCAACTACCAATTTGTTGTTGCAAAATGCTAAGGACTAATCGTTGGAATGTAGCTAGGCCATTACATAAATCAAATGACATCTGATGGTAAGCAAAAGTCCCCCAAGGACTTGTGAAAGTTATCTTTGCCTGGTCCTTTGGTGTGATTCAAATTTGGTTATAGCCTCTATAACTGTATACAAAGTTGTAATAGCTATGCCAAAAAGTGATGTCCAACACTTGGTCGATAAAAGGCAGTGGACAATGATCTTTGAAAGTTGCCATATTAAGTAGCTGGAAGTTAATGCACACTCGTCATTTGCCTCCTTTCTTGGGCATGATCATGAGTGGACTAACCCACTCACTATCTACAATAGGGTAGATGAATCCTGCCTTGAGGAGTTGCTTAATCTCCTCTTTGACAATCTACTTTAATTTGGGATTCAAACGCCGCTGTGGCTATCGTTTCAGCTTAATAGCAGGGTCAGTTTATATCTAGTGGTGGCATATTCTTGGATCTATTCTAGTAAGCTTGCAAATGACCAGGCAAAGGCTACTAACCATTTTTCCATAACCTTCGTCAACATCTTCTTTTGTCCTGTAGTAAGCTTGACATTAATAATGACCAACCTTCCATTTTTCAAGAACACATACTTCATTTCAGTCGGTAATGTCTTTAATTCAAGGGGTTCTTATTTGAAAGTTTTAGGAATCTCCAATTATTCCCAATTGATATCATCATTTACTTCCTCAGAGAGCTGGTGATGAACTTGCTCAAGTTCATCCATACTTGCAACATATTCTCACATTAGGCCCTCAATAGGTTTCATGCACAATGTATTGCTACTAGAATCAGCTATCAGCCACTGGGTGCCTTCTTGTTTTGTGGCTACTGCATATAGACATCTTTGGATTTCAACTTTTGGTGCACACTACTTACATGCAGAGATAGATGTTCACTTTACTAACCATGACTTTTGCACGCAATGGTACCCTGAATCGCTATATGCAATGCATGGAATCCTCTTCTTCTCGATCTTTCCAGATTTATTTTCTTTATATATCTCTAAGGAAAGATCTCTAATGCCCATTTTGGCATCAATGGTGCTTAACCATGTCCTTCCCATAATAATTGGAAAGTCCCCCTTGAAGTTCTCCACCTTGATTACTAGGAAGTCGGTACGATATGACCACCCACAAATGGTGGTTACGATGTCCTCTACCAATCCCAATGGAATAGTGATGGACTAGTCTACAAGCTTTAGCCTGATGTTGCTATTCTTCAAGGGACAAAGGTTCCACATAGTGTACATCTCATGTGAGATCAGATTAACACTAAAACCAGAGTCAAGAAGAGCCTTACAAGGCTCATTCCTAGCAATTTGCAAATATACTAGGGGACTCCTGGGATCAGCTAACTTCCTGGGCATGTTATTGACTCAAATCTAATCAAATATAGCATGGGTTAACATTACAGTATGAATTCAAGAAGGATTTTAGTCTGAAGAGGACTTGGATAAAAGTGAGGTAGAGGAAGGTGGAGGAACAGGGCTACCAACCACTGATGTGTCTAAGGGCTTTGGTGGACTATGAGGTCAGAAGAAGTGTCTTTTCTTTGATCATGTTTTCAACCTACTTGGTTGGCTAATTGGATGTAGATTAACCACCCTTGTAGCATTTCTTTGTTGTGGTTGCGTAGGAAATTCTCCCTACATGGATGGAGTAGCTAGCAGCTGTGTAGGAGACAGAGGAGTAGGTGTAGGAATAGGAGAAGCATAAGGATAGTAGATGGCATCCCTTCTTGGATATGGTAGTTGGTACGCTTTAGGAGGGTAGTGGTGAGATTGGTAAGAAATAACATGACTAGAGGAGTCTCGTAGAGATGAAGGTTGCTAAACATAATAACCATAGAGATTTGGTTGCCAGTAGGGGTACTATTGTTGTGAAGGTGCTAACGCCCACGTTTGTGGTTGCTGCCACTGCTGGTACAATTTATAGGATTGTGGTGGAGTTCCACTTGGATAGTACTACTATGGTTGGTGGAACTATTGAGAGTTGCCTTGTGGATAAGGCAATATTTTGGGTGTTGATGAGTGGCGAGGTACCCCTACACTCAACCATAGAAATACGAGCGTTTTACGCACGATCTGGTTGAACTTCGTAGATGGACTAGTTGTGGTATCTAGACAGTTACTCGCAGGTCGCAGTTCGTTGTCTTCCCAAACTTACTTGTATTGTCACGGTTGTATGGTTAAGTAAGCTTGAGGTATATGATTTTTTATAGCTTTTTACCTTTTTATGTCTTCTACTAATAAAGGAAAGGGGAGAGAACTAAGTGATTAACTTACATTAACTATTCATTAACTAAGTTCTAAATGTTCCTAACACTAGTATTTGTTCCCACTTGCTGTACACATCTTGAACTAGTGCAACGCTACTGGGATTACCAAACACTAATTGTTACTAGGTTACCAAGCACTACACGCATGCTTGAAGAAATTGTACTGACTGTGATGAGTGGCAGGTATCCCTACACTCAACCATACGAATATGAGTGTCTCACGCGTGATCCGGTCGAACTTCGCAGACTAAATGCCTACACACCACAAGGAACACTTGGGGTTAATCATTCGTTGTCTTCCCAGACTTACTTGTTGTTGTCACGGTGTATGGTTAAGTAAGTCCGAGGTATATAATTTTTTTGGTCTTTTATGGTTTTTCTCCTATGCTAAAGGGTGAAGGGTTGAGAAAGCTAACTAACTCTAACTAAGGACCTAAGTCTAAATTAACTAGCATCAGCATCCATTCCCACTTACCGTACATACCCTAAACTATGCAACTGTGGTTACCAAATGCTAATCGTTACTAGGATCACCACACGTAACGCTAATCGTTACTAGGATCACCACACGTAACGCACGTGCTCGAAGTGGTCGTACTGAGGCACTTAACTAACCTAAGTGTGATAAGCATCCATTCCTCGGCTAACCGTACACATCCTTGGATGCTCGTAACCAAGTTGTACTTATCCCATGTTATAGGAGTTGAGGGTGAGAGAGCCTAATCGTGATGGGTAGCCGATTCCTTGATTAGCTGTACACATTCGTCAATGCTCGTAATCAAGTTGTACTCATGCCGCGCTAACAATAGGTAATAAATAACATGTAATAAAACCTATCCATGCACTACAAGGTTTATCCACAAAGCTTGTCTTTATTGCCGTACACAACTTGCATTCTGGTACAAAGCTGCTCGAATAAAGATCCATTCACTTGGGGACTCCTACTGCAGGCACATGGAAATTAATTTATCTCTAGAGTGATCAATCTGCTAGAGCTTCGCTACTTTATGCCTATGATTTGGAATAAGGGGAGTGCTGCCTCTTATTTATAGATATGACGGTGGACCACGATATTGCGTACGCGATATCGCAGGGGACGACGCAATATCGCGTACGTGATATCGCGGCCGCTGCGATATTGCGTACGTGATATCGCAGGGGACGACGCGATGTCGCGTACGTGATATCGCGGCCACCGCGATATTGCGTACGTGATATCGCATGGGATGCGATATCACGGCGGCCGCGATATCGCATATCATGTAATATTGCGTCCCATCATACCCCCATGACTAAATGAAAACTCATCCTTGAGTTCATTACAATGATATCGAGTAGGTATGGAATTATTGAGGGAATGGAACTAATGGGATAACATGTGAACGGATCATTATTACAAGACTTGACAAAACTGGTGTTCATGATAATAAGGGCGAACACCTTATTACATTGACATCAGGCCACATTTGGCAGCTGAGAGAAAAGAGGAGAGAGAAGAGAAGAGAAGAAGAGAGAAGAGGTCTTGCTACTGCCAACACCTAGATTGTACCTTTTATTGTCCATCCATAAGCGCATCATCAATCCTGCTCCTTGCATAGCTGCTTTCAGCACTGCTCCATTCCAAGTGCTTTCTCTAGATCCGGTCTGTTGTTGCATGATCGCCATCTGCACACACAACACATGCTTATATTAGCAAGGGTAAATGAATTTCAATGTGGTTATAACTTGCTGCGGTGTAAGTCCATTGGCTGGGTTGTGGTATGGCTGATACGGATCTAGGAATATATAAGTGATGACTACCGAAGGTGTAGGGGTTAGGAAAAAAAGCGAAAAAATTCGAGGCTAGGAGAAAATCGAAAAAATTAGGCCCTGTACCCCCATGACTAATCGCGAACCTCCGGTAGTGATACAATGGAGAAAGAAAAGGAGTAAGAAAGAGAAAGAAAAAGGGACAACTAGGACATTGATAAAATGGATGTCAAGATGAAAATGAACAAAATAAAATAAATTGCAAAATGTTTAAGGAAAAGAATTTAACTAATGCACCAAATAGGAATGTCAGTGGGTCCTCCCCAAAGCAAGCTCATGCCCTTAGTGCCTTGAAAATCCCACATTCAAAGAGTCCGTAGGCTCTGGGAATGTCATTTGGAACAAGAGTTAAAGTCTTAACTGTGAGAATTTACCAAAAAGAAAACAATATATTTACCAAAATATACACTAATGATACAACCGGCAAGGAGGTGAATAGTGGAGAGAAGAGTGAGAGAAAAGGATGGAATGGAATCCCAAGGACAAGGTGGTGTATAGCCCCTTATGTAGTGCATGATTAATGTGACTTGGCAAATCTCATTCCAACTCTGGCCTCAAGCCAACCACATCCAGTGACTTCGCATCAAGACATTTAGTTAAACCATCCACTGGAGTAACAAGAATGCATCTCCAAGAGCCACCACCATTCCGACGAAACAAAGGAGAGAATGGAAAGCGAGAAGGGCCTTGGTTAGAGGGAACACTTTGGTTCCATAACCAGTGCTTGCAGCCCAAAGTTATTTCGTCTAAGGGGTGTGCTTTGAATCCTCAATTTGGTTTTTTTTTGTGTTTTCAATTTGTATGCGTGGGGACGACACCATGCAAAGACTTCTTATTTTTTATTGTCTCAGCTTTCAAAGAATGGGTAACATCGGAACGGTAAGAAAACTCAAGAAGAAAACATCCAAGCACCCAAGTGAATGGCCAACACAAATGCATCAAGTTCCCTTGAAGTCACACCCTTT
>MNCI01018493.1:48114-64682 GCA_015680685.1 Gnetum montanum
GCACTATGTCTTGGGCTATAAGGTATTCGTACACATGGATCATAGTGCAATAAGGTTCCTAATGAATAAACCAACGGTAAGCCCTTGCATCATATGATGGCTCACAATCTTACAAGAGTTCAATCTTACAATGATTGATTGAAAAGGCACCGAAAACGTAGTTGTTGATCATTTATCTCGGTTGTGATGGGACAACAAAGAGGATGAGTATCCAATTTCTAATTATTTCCCAGGTGAACTCCTCTTTGCAAGTGTAGTGAATAATCAATTAACCATGGAGAAAAACTGGTATAGTAGTATTCTCACCTATCTCCTTACACAACAAACACCACAAGGGTTTGACAGTAAAAAGAAACAACAATTTCTTCATCGAGCCAAGTATTTTATGGAAATCAATTGGCAACTTTACAAAGTATGTTCTGATGGCTTGGTCCGATGGTTTGTTCCCAATGTAGATCAATTGCGAGTTCTCCAAGATGCTCATGAGGGTCCTTGTGGGGGTCATTACGTCGGGAGATGAACAACCATTAAGATCTTGCTTACAGGATATTATTGGCCTACATTGTTTTGGGACTCCCATCATTTCGTCCATTCTTGTGAACACCATCAACGTGATGGGGGGATGACTGCTAGCATGGAGGATCTGCAACAATGGATCCAACCTTTAAAACCCTTCGACATTTGGAGAATTGATTTTATGGGGTCGATTACACTAATGTCCAATGGAAAAGCTTATATTATTGTTGTCATTAATTACCTTACAAAATGGGCAAAAGTAGCTGTTGTTAAGGATTGTACATCATCTACAACTGCACGATTTTTCAGCAACAAATCGTAAACAAGTTTGGTGTGCCTCGTGCACTTATTTTAGACAATGGTACACACTTCACAGGTGTAACTTTTCAAAAATTAATGCAATGCTTAGGGGTTGAGCACAAACTGACTACACCATATCACCCCTAAGCAAATAGTCAAGCCAAAGTCACCAATAGGGAGATTATGAAGATATTGACAAGAACCATTAGCAAGTTTAGGCAAGACTAAAGCACTAAACTGAACAATGCTCTTTGGGCATACCGCTCCACATGGAAACTCCCTATAGGCTACTCTCCCTATGAGTTAGTGTACAGTAAATTACTGACACTTCCCATTCAAACTAAGCTTTGTACACTATCCACAGCATGTGACCTCAACCTTGACCTCAATCTAGCATAAAAACAATCGTTGATGATCCTTAACCTGCTAGATGAGAACCAATTGGTTGCCCTATCATCTAACGAATTGCATAAGGCCTTCAATAAACAACGTCATAACCTAAGAATTAGGAAAGTTAAATATCAACTGGGAGATAAGGTTCTCTACTGGAATCCCACACATGTGCCACAACGTACCAAATTTCAAATGCTATGGAAAGGACCTTATGTCATTCATGCAACTTTTCCTTCAAGGGCCATGATGATATACAAACCTGAGAGCTTGGATAAGAAATTGTTGGTCAACATCCAGCAAACCAAACCTTCCCATGAGCTTAGATTAGCTAGTACTCATACTACCTCTATTGGTGGACAACCTTGCTCGCTATTTTAGATCTCCTCCTTCCAACTCAGTCGTGGGGGAGATGGCCACCTATGCCAACCATTCTAGGCCCTTAGCCCTTTCTGTATTTTTGTTTTACACATTTCTTCAATCTTTCTTATTTTTGTTTAACACCATCGTTTACATTTTTACTATTTCTTTGCTTGGTTGATTTACTTTCATTTGTCATACAATAAGTGCTCCTAATTCTAGATTGAATTATATACTATTGATTGTTGATGTTTGGTTTTTATCTCTGAATTATGATGCTGATATTATGATATGGTTCTTTTAATAAAACAGGTAATNTGCCATTCTGCCATTGATCAAATATCAGGAAGTTGAGTGAATAAAAATAAGTCTTTGCATGGTGTGGTTCTCATGTAAAAAAAAGAGAGTGTGAATTCAAAGCATACCCCTTAGACATAATAAAGCAATATGGGCTACAAGCACTAGTTATGGCACTAGAAAAACATGTTACCCATGCCTGAAGGTTCCCTCTAATTAAGGCCCTTTCTCGCTTCCTACTTCTCCATCTCACTCTCCTTAGGATGGCATTGACTCTTTGTGGAGGCATTCTTATTGCTTCAAGAGGATGGATTGGCCAAGTGTATTAATGCGAGGTCACTGAGTGTGGTTGGTTTGAGTTCAGATTTGGAATGAGTTCTACTCAGTCACATTAACCATGACATACACAAGGAACTTTACACAACTTCGCTCTTGGGATTCCATTCCATTTCTATTTTCCATCTTTTTTTCCATTTTCCACCTCATTGCTGATTTTATGATTAGTGCATATCTTGGTTGATGCATTGATTTTCCTTGGTAAATTTTTGTGGGTAAGTTTTTAACTCTTGCTTCCAAATGACTTTCTTAGAGCCTACGGACTCTTTGGTTTGTGGGTTAGTCAGGGCATAAAGGGCATGAGCCTGCTTTGGGGAGAATCCATTGGCATTCCTTTTTGGTGCAATTGTTAAGTTCTTTTCCTTAAACATTCTCTGCAATCCACCATTTCTTGTTTCATCCCCATCTTTGAGATCCACTTTATTGGTGTTGCCATTGTTATTTTTCTCATCTTTCATGTTCCTTATATTTTTTCATCTTATTGCTATCGGAGGTTCGCTCTTAGTCGTGGGGCCTTGGCACAAATTTTTCAATTTCTCCATTCTACTACTTGCCTAACCCCTACACCTTGGGTAGTTATCAGTAATAAACCTCTAACCTAGTTTCTGCCATAACCACAACCCAACCAATGGGCTTTATATCGAGGTAAGGTATCAATTGCATTGTGGCTTACTTATCCTTGCTCATTTGTGACTGTGTTGTGTGTGTAGATGGTGATTATACAAACTATGGACTAGAATAGGAGGAAGCACTTGGGATGGACTAGAGCTGGAACGTTTACGCCGAGAACAAGTCTGGTCGCATGGTTATGGATAAACAATAGAGGGCGCAATCTCGGCATTAGAAGCAACACACCTCAGTTTCTTTTCTCCCTCTTTCTCTTCAAGCTGTCAAGTGAAGGTCTAGATGTCATCCATGTACAGTGTTCACCACAAAAGGCGTGAACACCAATGTTGTAATATGTTTGTCGATCCGTTCACTGGGCACTTTGAGTCTGTTATTCCCTGTCGCTGTTAGTCCTCATTCGGTCAATAATCTCATACCTTCCCAATATTTTGTAAGGAACTCAAGGACGAGTTTTCATTCAATCATGGGGGTATGATGAGCCACGATATCGCGTCCACGATATTGCATACGCAATATTGTGGCCTTCCATGCGATATCATATACGCGATATCGTGGCCTGCCTCATTTCCTATAAATAAGAGGCAGGTGCACTTGGTTTGCATAGTTATTCTTGGTCCCTTACTCAAACTCTTGCCTTTTCTCCCTCTCAAAGTTAGAATTATTTCTGCATGACCGCAGTAGGAGTCATAAAGTGAACGGATCTTTATTCGAGCATTGTGTACCTGAGCACACCTTGTGTACGGCGATAAATACGAACTTTGTGATAAACCTTGCAACATTTAGAATAGATTAATTAATGTTAATTACTGTTACTTAATGCGTTCCTTAGTTAATTAATGATTCTCTCTCACCCTACAACTCTCCTAAGTAAGCACACACAATACGATCACTTCTAGCATGCGTGTAACACTTGATAACCTAGTAATGATTAGCGTTTGGTAATCCCAGTAGTGTTGCACTGGTTTAGAATGTGTACGACAAGTGAGAACGGATACTGGTGTTAGGATCAGTTAGAGCCTAGTTAATAAGTAGTCAAATTAAATTAGTTACTTAGTTATCTCTCTCCTCCTTATTAGCAGCAGGACACAAAAACATAAAAAGTATAAAAATCATATGCCTCAAGTTTACTTAACCATATAATCATGACATACAAGTAAGTTTGGGAAGACAACAATTGATCAACCCATTCTTGTTCCACAAAGGCGCATAAGCACTTAGTCCTTGGAATTTGACTAGATCATGCGTGGACGCTCGTAGGGATACCTCACCGCTCATCAAATATTAAATCTTATATTAAGGAGTAGGCTAACACTAATGGCAAAGAGTCTTGATGTAAGGTCAATTGTCAATTGTGATGGACAATTTATTGGGTAATTTGTGTAAGCATTTTCTATTAAATGTTCCTCTCCTACAAAAGTTGGTATTTTGCCAAATCTTTCTATTGCTACCTTAAATCCTCTTGTTACTTTAAGTTCAAGCACAAATGTTGAAAGTGATGTAAATGTTTTTAGGATTAGGATCATTCTCTCTACTAGCAATTAGTTTTCCTCTCTTGATTTTTCAAAGCATTATTTCAATTCTGAATTTGTCCACCTAAGTAGACATCCCAAAAAATGGAAAGTTTTTTACCTTCCATGTTTTTTTTCTTATTTGCCACTTAGTGTTAAACATATAATGTGCTCTGAATTTTTTTTACTTATTATAAATATTATTTTTGGGGTTTGACACTCTTGACATATATTCAATGCGATACTTTGGTAAGAGCAATATTCATGGACTATATACCCAATAAGGTGGTCATGGTGGTAAGACTCTTGATTTAGAAACTCTTGTAAATGTGATTCCACTAAAATAAGTAATATAAAATTACTTTAAATAAATTAGCATTGCTTACCAAAACTAAACACAACCTAGAGTTTTCATATTACTTTGTCATGCTTACTATCACCACCAGCAGCCACCACCGTGTATTCCAAGTTATCGTATAATCAGTAACGTAGGAGTCAAAATATGGACTGTAAGTTCAAAAAGATAAGGTTTTGTAGGTAAGATTTGGAAGAATGTTTGGTGCCTCCTTAATATAAAAGCAATTTGATTCTGCACCATGAAAGTTCATTTTTTAGTTTACTTTTGGTGATTTCGGCTGCAATGTTTGCATTTTTATGGTTACCTGCACAGACAACATTTACTATTCTTAGGAAAAGATGCTGTCTTCGGAATATCCTGGCGACTGCTGATAAGTCTCCCATGAATGCTTGCAGCTCAAGGACAGAATGGATTGAAATACCTTTCTTTGTTTTGTCTGTTGAAGCTGTTTCGGTAGAGGGGCACGTAAAAATTGTGAAGCACAAATTTGTAAAAAAAAATGGAGTTTTTAACAAAATGGAAAACAAACTTTGCATCAGTTAAACTTGGTATTTTGCAAAATGGAGAAAATCAAACTTTCCAGCATACCCATGTCACAATCTGTGCAGGTTAACAAATGAGTAAACAGATCACATTGCAGGCCGTTCTTGGTAGGATAGCGGTTGGATGTTAAAACCAGAACTGGTGCAGGGCAAGTTTGGTTCAGGTGAATGTAGTTTTCTATAATAATTGAAAGGCAGGAAGGAAATGTTCTCAGTACTCCCCTTTTCTTTTCTGGTTAAATGCCTTGCACAGGAAAGTGGGTAACCCACTATGACTGCTTGCTTGGAATGCAATCCAAGGAAAAATTTGGCAAAATTGTAAACAAAAGAAAAGCACTTACAGGCTTTTGCAGACCCACCCCACTAATTTAGTTTAGTTTTGTTTTGTTCTGTTTTCCTTCACGGGTATCTGTTATTGTCTCAGAATGTGACTGTCCTTCTCTTCACGTGAGCGAGAAAAGCCAGAACCATGTTCCATAAATACGTCCATGAATCCAAGCCTTTAATCCCTACATGTGATCCTGCCATGAAATTCACTGTGCAGGTGTCAAATTTGCAGAATCTTTGCCTCTCTCCATCCCTCCCTTGACATGCTTTTCTGATACTCAAGTATATCAGTTTCTTGCCATCCAGAATTCCCAGCTCCCAAGTTTTCCAACTCTGCAGATGAATTTGTGTTGGTGGGTTCCTTGAGCTTCATACTTGAGAGTTGGCAATCGTCCAAAGTTGCAAGTTTGTGCTATTTCTTGTGTGTTTGACATGGTTTCAGAATCCATCATAATCAAAATTCTCGACGTCCGGGGTGAGAAAACTCAACAGTGAAATTTTCAGTATTTTCTGGATATCTCCACAGTATTTGCGCTGGATTATAGCTCATGGACAGCTCTGCGCACCATATCCTAGGACTCCTTTTGCTGATACTCTGGTTTCTTCTTCTGCATTCATCATGGTATTCTGGATTCTCTCCTGATGCCCTGTTGTTGTGGGGATTTTTAGCGCTTGCAGTATTAGTATTAGTAGCTCTGTTTAGATTGTGGTGCAGAGTCAGCTCTGAGGTTTCCGACAGGAAGAGGAACCAGAGCCAGAATCATAGTCTGAGCTTGCCATTGCTAAAGCAGGAGCTGACACCAACATTACGGGAAACAAAGAAAACTTCAGCATACTCATCATCATTACCAGGGATCAATATTGGTTCTGCTTCATTGCAGAGCATCAACAGAAGAAATACAAATGAGGAGGACCCAATTATCCAGTTTTCTGCAGAAGAAATCAAGGCGGCAACCCACAATTTTAGCTTAAGGCTTCATCTTGGGGGTTTGGCATACAGATGCAAAATCAATGGCAGAGATGTGGTGGTGAAGAGAATGAGCAACAAGGTTGCTACAGGAGGCTTACAGCCTCTGCACAAGCTCCGCCATGAAAACTTGGTGGAGCTTGTTGGAGTTTGCTGCTACCAGGAGGAGGAACAGAAGCCCTGCAAATCATTTCTTGTTTACGAATATGTGAATGGTGGATCTCTGGTGCACAACTGCCCAGACCCACAACCATTTTCATTTGCAGAGAGGAAAAATGTGTGGAATAGGCCTTCTCCTGCTGCTGCTGCTTTTTTGAAAGGCCTGTCATGGAGACAGAGGCTCCAAGTTGCAGTGGATGTGGCAAATGGATTAAGTCACATCCACAGGCACAACAGTGCCCACATGAATGTCAAGCCCAGCAATGTTCTTCTGGATGAAAAGCTCAGAGCAAAGTTGGGAGATTTTGCCATCACAAGCTCTGGCATTAATGCAGATTTTGCCAAAAACAACAAGAAGCTTAAGCCTGATAAGCAACAAGACATAATTGCTTTTGGTTTTCTGCTTGTGCAGCTCATCTCTGGCCACAAGGAGGCACAGTTACTGATTCCCCACATAAAACATGCATGTGAGAGTGAAGATAGAGAAGAAAAGCTAAGAAATTGGGTGGATCCATTGTTGCAGAAATCCTACCAGATTGACAGTGTTGTGATGACAGCAATAATTGCACTAGAATGTTTAAGGGGTCCGCAGCGTCAGAGTTGCCCCTGCATTGCACATGTTGCAGCCAGGCTCTCCAGGCTGCTCCATGTCTGTTTTGAACACCACGAATGTTTTTAGCAGTCCCTGTTGCACATGTTGCAGCCAGGCTCTCCAGGCTGCTCCATGTCTGTTTTGAACACCACGAATGTTTTTAGCAGTCCCTGCTTCAGTTTTTTGTTGACTTGTTTTCGCCCTTGTTAATGAAAACCAATCTCTTGGTGGTGGAATATCGTCTTCACCTTAGCCTAGGATCGTTTATATGAATTCTGTTTCACCATGGGTGTTTTTAAAGAGCTAAATGCTGGTTCATCTGCACTTCTTTGTATTGTTTTGGTTTCCTTTCTGTGATTTCTCTGAAACAGTAACATGGCAACCCTTTTCAAGGGACAAGGAACCACTGCTTTGTTGGTGGAATATGCATTCCACATTCTACCAACTTTACTATTCCTTGTTCGCAAGGAACCATTGGTTGTCTGCGTAGATGTTGATTTAATGCAATGCCCATTTTTGGGTTTGACTCAATGGAAGATTCTTGTTTTTTTATTGTACTGCCTCGTCCTCTTCCTACGTTCTTGCCATATTGTTCCCTCCATTACCCTTGATTCTAAGGGAAATCATCAAATTTTTTAATTTCAAGTTAAAACAATCTTGCCATATTGTTCCCTCCATTACCCTTGATTCTAAGGGAAATCATCAAATTTTTTAATTTCAAGTTAAAACAATCTTTTATTTATTTGAATGGATCCTTCCTTTGAAACCGCCAAGAGACTGACTATTAATCATGATTATTATTATGTAATTTTAATTATTATTATGTAATTTTAAATTATATTTTGTCATTATCTTATTTTTGGAACACTAAATGGCATTTCATTCATAATACATGAATTTTATTGGAACACTAAATGGCATTTCATTCATAATACATGAATTTTATGGGATGTAACACGGTTAGCTTCTTTGCATTTTAATCATTCATAATAAAAATGAATTTTATGGGATGTAACACGGCTAGCTTCTTTACATTTTAACCATGCTGTGTTACTCCTATTTCCTATATCTTATCAGTTTCACCATATGATATTAGGTCTATATCTTATCAGTTTCACACATATGATATTAGGTTGATATTAGGTGGATCAAGTAACCAAGAGATTTTTTAGCATTGAATTGTCACTTCTATTTCACCACTGTTTATGTTTTTATTTTTATTGTACAACACAAATCTGTTTATGTTTTTATTGTACAACACAAATCATAAGAGACTTTTTAGCATTGAATTGTCACTTCTATTTCACCACTGTTTATGTTTTTATTGTACAACACAAATCACAAAGACTGACCAGGGACAAAACTTCTGAATTGATGTTGTCATGAAAATAAGGTCACAGTACAAAAGAAATAAGGAAGTTGTAAGCAATGAGTATAGCATAGTACAAAAGAAAAAAGGAGGTTGTAAGCTACAACTATAGCAACAGTGGAGTAGCCCATTAGCTGCCTCCATTTAACGGTCTCGCATCAGTGGAGTAGGCTTCAAGCAAATCACATCTACTTTGCTGTAAGGTCATGCCCAGGTTACATACGAAGCTGCATTGCTCCAGAAAGAACTTGAACTCCAAACTAGCAAAATAACCCTAAAACAGATTATTTGGGGAGTTTCCGACACTCTGAAGAAACTAAGTTAGCGTAACTTTAAAACACGTCGCCTTAAGAAAATAGCTCTATGCCCAACTCGCCTGCCAAGCTGCATGGCTTAAGAAATTGACTGCCAAACCAGTAAAGTAGCTTCAAACAGTTATCTGGAGAGCTTGCACTCCTGTGAAGAAACTACGTTCAAGCTACATCAAGCATCCGAGTTTTTACAGTGACTCAAATTAAAATTGCTAAGTCAAGTTATTTAAAGTCATAGATATTGCCATGATAGAAATCAAAAAATGCAATCAGTAAAAGTTCAATTTTCACACTCATTCGGATGTAACAGACAAAAGCTTTCCACAGCTCCACTCCTGTCTTGAATCAGAGTCAATACTACATTGCGTAGCTGCCTTCGCCATTGGATCTATTTTCTCTCTCTCCTTTTTTTTTTTTTTTTTGAGCCTTGTCTTATGTGGGTTGGACATCATGCACTCAAAAATTCAGCCAAGCGTTCGTGGTTATTTTCCTTTAAAAACAGTGGAGGCTTTGTAAACCTGGATAATTTAATCACTGTAACACTAACACCTTGATTTTAAGAAATGGCAGCAAACCTGCTTTTGAAAATACATAAAAAGCATAGATAAATCTTTTCCCACAGGAGCCAAATCGGAATCTCCTAGGACATGTGTGGTTTCTTGAATATGTCGGTGTGGAAATCTGGAAAGAACAGTAAAGAACCCAAAAATCAACAGAAGTGGGTGCCTTGGGTGGGTCTAACAAAATTCCAACTCATCTTGGCAGAATCATACAAAACCAAACAACTTTTCTAATTCAAGAAATGGAATTTTGGATGTCGCATCCAAAGACTCATCTAACCAAATATGCCCCCAAGGCCTTCAGAATTCTTTTTTTTTTTCCCAACTTATGAGCAAGCTAGGTATGGAACTCGCATCATAGTAAAAGAATTTCTTCTTTTATCATCCAAGATGCATACATAAATAAAAATAAAAATAATATCCACCACTTCAGTAGTGCTAAATTAATACCCTAGATAACTGTCATGAATAGTGACAAACAAAGATGACCCACGTCCAACGGCAGACTGACCATGCCTATCAGGAATTGGCAACGGCCGGTTCCACATCTGCCTCATTCTGGACATGACCAGTTTCAGTTTCAAACTTTGGAGGTTTGGGTACAAGTCCCAACAGCTTGAACATTTGTTGATCAGCATCAAAGTCATTATTCGGTGTTGTCAGTAATTTGTCCCCAGTGAAAATTGAATTGGCCCCAGCCATAAAGCACAAAGCTTGCTCTGGTATGGAGAAGCGTACCCGCCCTGCAGAGAGTCTTACCATGGCCTTTGGCATCACAATTCTTGCTGTTGCTATCATTCTAATCATTTCCCAGATTTCAACCGGCTGTCAAAGAACAGCTATATTTTAAAACAAATGATTTTACAGATATTCTTAAGATAAGCATATAAATGATAATGAATAAATACAAAAAAAGAAAAAGAAAACCTTCTGATCTTGAAGAGGAGTTCCTTTCATTGCCAGTAAGGCATTTATGGGTACACTTTCAGGGTGCTGTGGAAGAGTTGCCAACGTATGCAGCAGACCAACACGATCATCAACTGATTCTCCTAATCCTATTATTCCTCCTGTAAACACAAAGAATACAATGCAACTGTTAAAAGTCCTTGTGCTTTGCTAAAATGCAATAGGGAAAATGGAATTACGATATCTGGGATTCCCACAAGCAAAAGGAAGTCTTCACAAAAAACCACTTTAAAAATGATGAGAGGGCACAAAAAACCTGAGCAGACACTTATTCCAGCATCACGGACAAATTCAAGTGTTTGCAGTCTTTCATCATAGCTTCTAGTTGTTATAATACTGGGATAAAATTCTCTTGACGTGTCTAAATTATGATTATAGGCTGTCAGGCCAGCATTTTTTAGATCTTCTGCTTGTTTCTTATCCAACATGCCAAGTGTGCAGCATACTTCCATGCCCATGCCCCTGGAAAGAATAGCAGCATGTATACATTAAAAATGATGAAACCAAAAAACATATGCTGCATGAGCGAGAAAATATGCTAATAAAAAATCAACATTTTACAGACTACATTTGTGCACTTGATAGCATAAGAAAGTACCAGAAATCATGAAAACTTGAAACTCTAATTTTATGTTCACTTCTTATTTGTTCATGATGTAGAATATATTTGGGGTATAAAACAATTCAATCGTATCAATCTTACTCAATAAAGCATGAAAATATTATTTCTAAACTACCAAAAGTCCAATTTTCAGTTTTATTGAAAAACAAATGTAACATTGTTCATGTCTGTTGACAAGAAGCCTGACAGTGCATGCAAAGAGAAAGCTTATTTCAAAAGTGTCTCAATAAGATCCAGTCAATTCTAGCAAATTATTACAAATCCGGTATTCTTAGTTTTAAATCTAAGTTCTTTTTCACAACCAATAAGATTGATATCCCAATAAATATCAATTAAAAGTATTTGGATATGTACAATCAATAACAACCTACGCGTGTCCAGACAGGTAACGTTATGTAAAGATTCCTTTCAATGATTAGGTTACAACTTTTGCATAGGCCTTACCAGCATTTACATTTAATTTTGAAATAGACAGCTGCAGAGCATTTGCATATAGACAGCATTACTAGTTCTAACTCTGCTTTTACATCTACCCCACACTAAATACAGATATTAACAAATAGATGGATCAACAGCATACAATTCCCGGCAATTTAGCATGATATAATATTTGTGTTGAATATATTGCAAGATGATTATCAAAATTAACATTTCAAGAATCAAAACATTTTACAAGAATATAAATTAACCAGTATTTTTATGAGTTGCCAACCTGATTTCCTTTACATATTCAAGGATTTGACTGAAGTTTGTCTTCCTGCCAAGCATATCACGCCATGCAGCACCCATGCAGAAGCGAGTACTACCTGCTTCTTTAGCCTGGAGATTGCACAAAGTGGATTCAAAATTATGGTTATTGTTGTAAAACTGTAAATGGACATTGTCTTTAATAAGGTGTTATTGGGTTGTTAAATGCTGAACTATGAGATTGATTAAGGGTAAAGTAAACATATTATAAACAACCAAATGGAAACCATTGTGAGATTAGCATTTTACCATTTAAATCACCTTACAAAGAAGCTGCAGTTATATTTAGTTTGCTTTTTCTAATACTGTCCTTCCCATTATCAGAATGTTGGATAGCAGATTTCTTTGGAAGAAAATAGTAAAGCTCAACTAAAACTTTGTATGAGTTTTTTAAGCTACCAGTGTTGGTTCTAGGTACTTATGTAGACGACACATCTGTTGTACTTGAGATTTATTAAAGTATTTTGTTTGTCTAACAAATCCTTTGGGTCTATACAGACATAATTAAACTTCAGTTTCAGCATAAATTCTACTGCGTGTGTGTATATTTGGTTAAGTCCCAAATTCACGAGGAGATAAAATGTTTGTGGAATACATATACTTTTGATTTGATATAACCTATGCATCCAACAAAAGAGAAAAATAGAAAGAGAGAGGTCATCATTTGGACTCCCATAGTAATGCATGAATAATGGTTTCTGAACTGATATCCAAAGAGATCACTTGAATGAATAAATCACATTAAGATTTATATAAACTTCAAAAGGCAGAAGCATAATAAACTTTTTAAAAAGCATTGATATCTTGTATGAATAGAAGGTGAACAGAATTAGCATGCCTTTCTAGCTGTTTCAAGAACTGCATCTTTACCCATGAGCTTTTGGGCCTTGACACCAGTGTCATAGCGAGAAGACTGAGGACAATATGCACAGTCTTCAGAACAGCCTCCTGTCTTTATAGACAACAATGTACATTGCTGTACCTCCCTGAAATTATGGGCATGTCTGTGAACCTGAGCCTGCACACACCAAATATTCCTTCTTGAGCCAAGAGACAAAGCTGTGTATCTTACAATCACACACACGACATTCACTACAAAGCTTCCAAAATCCAAAATGCCTTTCACTGCAAAGCTAACAAAACCCGTAGAGAATTTACTACAATGTTGTATACTAAAATATCACTAAAATTGACCCATAAATGACATCCACAGAAATCCCAACTTCCTATAATTGCTAATATTCTTAAACAAGAAAAGGGAAATTCACTGTGGAAAATTTCCCAACCCCTGAACTAAAGTCCTTTAAGGTGAACTGGTGAAGCAAACCATGAAACAATCCTTTGGTCAAATGAATTCGCTCTTTTTAATAGCAATTTCACTAAAGTGAAAAGCAATTTTCTTTAGGATAAATCAAATTTCCTTTTAATGAATTTCAATTTTGCTTAAAATAACATTCAAATTTGCTTTTTGCTATAATCAATTCACTGAAAGTTAAAAAAGGATAAATTTACCACAATGACAAAAGGACATAAAAGCTTTCCTAACTTACCTACTGCATTTGCTTTTGCAACTTCGTACAAATTTGTGTTGTTCTCCATGAGTGAAATTGATTACATTAAAAAAAGGAATTCAAATTATATAAAAAATTGAAATTGATTTAAGTACAAAATTAGTTTACCCTAAAGCAATAGTTAAGAAAATTGCTTTACACTTCAGCGTACTTGCTATAAAAACTAACGAATTCAATCGACCACAGGAATATTCTCTTACCATACTACATATTCTGAAATCGTCCTACCCCACAAGCGCATAAACTTTGTCAAACCTTTCAAAACTTTTCTAAACCCAAAAACAGAAGCCTAATAGAATAATACACTCGCGAGCACGAGTAAGAAAATCCGCAGACACAAACATTTTTGTTAACAAATGAAAAATTCAACAATGCAAACAGATAAAAAGGAAAAACTTAAAAAACTGTGTTAAAGTGTCGACATCTTCGATGCAATAAATCATATTATGGGGGGCAACAAAAATAGAAAAACCCTTTGAGCGGGTGCGAATGTTATGCTTGGGATCGGATGAAAACAGATTTTAAAATAAAATAAAAAAAAGAAAGAAAGAAATTGAGAAAGTTAAGTAAGTACGCCGTGGAAGAGAAGATCCATGATGGGTGAATCATAGATAGTCTGGATTTCAGGACGGCTCCAATCATGCCTTGGCCCATGTCTGATTGCCTTTTCTGCTTCCACGCTCGCAGACGAAGAAAAACAACATGATGATAATAATGATGAAGATAATGCTGCAGCAGCAGCAGAAGAAGAAGCAGCAGCGCCGCTGATGCTGCCTGAAAATCGTGTGACAGAGCTCAGACTGAGACTGAGCTTGAACAGAGCCATACCCACTTGAGAGGCAGCTCCCTCCTCTTTTTCTTCTTATTCTTCTGCTTGGCTCTGTGTGTGTCTCCTACTGATTACTTCAATTTGATCTGCCTAAAACTTGCAGTCCTGTTTGATTCATTTATTTTTATATATAAGTAAGAGAGTGAAATCCCAGGACGTCACGTCAGGCAGGCCTGGTTCTTCACCTACTTCCAGTCAATGAAAGACGGCATTACCAAAGTTCAGTCTGTATCGACTGTAACATGAGATAGGATGCGGCCGGACTCCATTTACTTTAAATACCCATTCTTTTGAGTGATAAAAATTGTTTGTTAAAATTAAACGGAGTGAAAATAGATTCCGGTTGCTTGATCTTATATAAGAGACTAAACAGTTTTTTACTCTGAAAATCAGACAAAAATTAAATAACTCAGCAAAACATGAATATTGTATATTTATATTGGAAGCATTGCCTTGTTCAGGAAAAAAATGAGAATAATACATAGCATGAATGACTTAAATGTAGTGTTTTGCATCACATCATTTAATTGCTAATGTTGTTGACTAATATACCATAGCTTAATATAGGATGTGGTATATATGATTTGATTATTTATCTTAGTTAAATTACATGACTATAAATAGTGAGCCTGTATTTATAGACATGACTATAAATAGTCAAATCATATATACACCATCATTTATAGTCATGTCTATAAATACAAGCTCACCCTCATGTCAAATCATATGTTTTTACCAACCTTTAGCAAAATTTTTGTAATTTGTTTTCGTGAACTTAGAGTTAGTTGTGAATGCCGATAGTGTGGTAAATTATAGTTGTATGACATCTTTATTTGAGTGGATTGTTCCTAAATATGATTCATAAATGATAATAAAGATTGAGATAATTCTTCATCATTGTAGCATTACATATAGAATAGATTTACATTTCAATGTTATTTACTTTTACTTTATCATTTACATTTCCTAAATTATTTATTATTATCATGTTTGTTAATATGGGTAGAATAAGTATGATTGGTTTTGAGCATAAAGTATAGTTGTTTGATAACCCAGTAGTGACTTTACTTAATTTGCTTAGTGGTAAAGTTACTTGTTAATCCCAATAACAATTACATTAGCCCACAACATGTATGGTGATGAGTGGCGAGGTACCCCTATACTCAACCATACGAATACGAGCGTCTCACATGCAATCCGGTCGAACTCCAAGGACTAAGTGCTTGCACGCCTTAATGGAACACTCAAGGTTAATCAATTGTTGTCTTCCCAAACTTACCTGTGTTGTCACGGTTGTATGGTTAAGTAAGCTTGAGGCATATGATTTTTATAACTTTTATCTTTTTAATGTCTTATGCTAATAGGAGGGTGAAGAGAACTAAATGACTAACTTTCGTTAACTATTCACTAACTAAGTTCTAACTGTTCCTAACACCAGTATCCGTTCCCATTTGCCACACAAATCCTGAACCAGTGTAACGCTGCTGGGGTTACCAAACGCTAATCATTACTGGGTTACCAAGTGCTGCACACATGCTCGAAGTGGTCGTACTGAGTGTATTTAACTAGGAGAGTTAAGGGTTAAGAGAGAGATTAATTAACTAGGAAAGCATTTAAACATTCAACAATAATTAATTACTATTTAGCTTAATCTGTATGTTGCAAGGTTTATCATAAAGTTCATCTTTATTGCCGTACGCAATTGTGTGCTCAGGTACAAATTGCTCGAATAAAGATTCGTTCACTTTAAGACTCCTACTGCGAGCACACAGGAATTATTCTAACTTTGGAATGGTAAAACTGCAAGAGTTTAGCTAAGGGTCTATTATCTAACCTCTAGAACAAGGGAAGCCTCTTCTTATTTATAGATAATGAGGCCGGACGTGATATTGCGTACGCGATATCGCGGGGCGGATGCGATATCGTGGCTCATCATACCCCCATAACTGAATGAAAACTCGTCCTCGAGTTCCTTACAAAATATTGGGAAGGTATGGGATTATTAACTTCAATGACACTAATGTTGAATGGGATGACATGTAAACGGATCATCATTACAATACATGGCAATATTAATGTTCATGACCACAAGAGTGAACACTATACACATTTGACATCCAGCCTTATTTGGTAGCTGAGAAAGAAGAGAGAGAGAGAAAAGAAGAAGAAGATGTGTTACTGCCAATGCCAAGATTGCGTCTTCCATTGTCCATCCATAGTCGCGCCATCAATCTCGTTCCTTGCATAACTGTTCCAGCACCAATCCATCCTAAGTGTTTCCTCCAGCTCCAGTCCATTGTTTTATGATTGCCAT
>MNCI01018493.1:65145-105972 GCA_015680685.1 Gnetum montanum
AAGGTGGTGTACAGCCCCTTGTGTATTTATGGTTAATGTGACTTAGTAGATCTCATTCCAAATCCAGCCTCAAACAATCCACAACTAGTGACTTCACATTAATACACTTGGCTAATCCATCCACATGAAGTAGCAAGAATGCTTCCACCAAAGAGTCACCACCATTCTGAAGAAACAAGAAGGAAAAGAGTAAGAAGCGAGAGAGGGCCTTAGTTAGAGGGAACATGTTTGTTTAGTCCCATAACCAATGCGTGTAGCCCCAAGGATTATTTTGTCTAAGGGGTGTGCTTTGAATTCTCACTTTTTTTTCTCTCTCTCTCTTTTTGCGTGAGAACCACACCATGCAAAGACTTATTATTTTTATTGGCTCAACTTCTCGATAATGGAGCAACGTTGGAATGGTAAGGAAAACNTAAAGAAAGTGGCTATACAGTTCCAAGCCAAGAGAGACCATAGAAATTCATGGATGCATGGATGATGTGGACTCATTACCTGTTATATCAAAAGAACCATACCTTAGTATCAACATTATAACTCAAAGGTAAAAACCAAACATTAGCAATCAATAGAATACAGTTCATACCACTATCAGGAGCACTTATTAGGTGACGAACCTAATAAAACAAACAAGCACACAAAGAAATGAAAAAGTGTGAATGATGTTGTAAAACAAAAACAAGAAAAGTTAAAGAAATTTGTAAAACAAAAACTTAAAAGGAACTAAGGGCCTCAATTGATCATCATAGGTGGCCATCTCTCCCATGACTGAGTTGGAAGGAGGAGATCCAAAATAATAAGCAAGGTCGTCCCTTCTCAAAGGTATTATGTGCACTGGCTATCCTAAGTTCATGGAAGGGTTTGGTTTGTTGCACATTGACTAGTAATCTCTTATTAGGGCTCTCAGGTTTGTATATGGTCATGGCTCCGGAGGGAAAGGTTGTATGAATAATGTAAGGTCCTTCCCACAGTGTCTGAAATTTTGTGCGTTATGGCACGTGTGGGGTTCCAGTAGAGAACCTTATCTCCTGGTTGATACTTAACCTTTCGAATCTTCAAGTCATGACATTGCTTGTTATATGCCTTGTGCAACTCATTTGATGATAGGGCAGCTAATCGGTTTTCTTCTAGCATGTTTAAAGTTGTCAACCTTTGTTTTTGTGCTAGATCAAGATTGAGGTGGAGGTCACAAGCCATGGATAGTGTACAAAGCTCGATTTGAATTGGAAGCGTTGGAAGCTTTCCGTATACTAACTCATAGGGAGAGTAGCCTATAGGGAGTTTCCAGGTGGAGCGGTATGCCCAAAGAGCATCATTTAGTTTAGTGCTCCAGTCTCACCTATACTTGCTGATTATCCTAGTTAATATTTTAGTGATCTCCCTATTGGTGACCTCAACTTGTCCGTTAGCTTGGGGGTGATAAGGTTTAGTCAATTTATGTTCAACCCCTAAGCATTGCATTAACTTCCGAAAGGTTGCACTTGTGAAGTGTGTTCCATTATCCGAAATGAGTGCACGTGGCACACTAAATCTATTTATGATTTGTTGTTGCAAAAATCGTGTAGTTGTAGATGATGTGTAGTCTGTAACAGCAGCTGCTTCAGCCCATTTCATTAGATAGTCTACGGCAACAATGATGTAAGCTTTTCCATTGGACATTGGTGTAATAGGCCCCATAAAGTCTATTTACCAAATGTCAAAGGGTTCTAAAGGTTGAATCCATTGTTGCGGATCCTCCATTCTAGTAATCATTCCTCCATCACATTGGCAGCGCTCACAAGACTAGACAAGTTGATGGACATCCCAAAATAATGTTGGCCAGTAATATCCTACAAGCAAGATCTTGATAGCTGTTCATCTCCCTGCATAGTGACCCCCACAAGGGCCCTTGTGAGTGTTTTGGAGAACTCTTAGTTGGTCTTCCTTAGGCATGCACCATCGAACCAAGCCATTAGGACATACTTTGTAAAGTTGTCCATTAATCTCCATGAAATACTTGGCTCTATGAAAAAACTGTTGTTTCTTCCTAAAGTTTAGCTCCTGTGGTGTTTATTGAGTAAGGAGATAGGTGAGAATTCTACTATACTAGTTTGTTTTCGTGGGTTGGTTATTCACTACATCGGCAAAGAGGGCCTCGTCAGGAAAATGATCAGACATTACATAATCATCCTCTTTGCTGTCCTAGCGTAATCGAGATAAATGATCTACAACTACGTTCTTGGTGCCCTTTTGATCGATCATTGTTAGATCGAACTCCTGTAGGATTACCAGCCATCGTATAATATGAGGGCTAACCGTCAGTTTGTTCATGAGGAACTGGATTGCACTATGATCTGTGTGGATGAACACTTTGTAACCTAACACATAGTGCCTAAACTTATCCATTGCAAACACTACAGCCATTAATTCTTTCTCGGTAGTTATGTAGTTAAGTTGTGCACTGGTGATACTCCTACTTGCATAATGAATGTAGTAAGGACATTTTTGATCATCTAACTATGTAAGTATGGCTCCCAAAGCATAATTGGACACGTCAGTCATTATCTGGAATGGTCTGGACCAGTCAGGGGCTTGTAGAATGGGCGTTTCCACAAGCTTTTGTTTCAAGGTCTGGAATGCTCGTTCACATTCCCTGATCCACTCAAATGGTACATCCTTCTTTGTTAGTTCTACCAGCGGTTTGGCAACCTTGGAGAAGTTCTCAATGAATTTCCTATAATAGCCAGTGTGTCTAAGGAATGACCAAATGTCTTTGACAGTTTCCAGTTGGCGGGTGATTCCTTAGATGACCCTAACTTTATCTAGGTCTACCTCTATTCCTGAATGTGAAATCTTATGCCCAAGTGCTACACCTTCTTGGACCATCAAATGGCTTTTTTGCCAGTTGAGCCTTAAGTTGGTTTCTACGCATCTTTTCAGCACTTGCTCTAATCAGTCCAATGCTTGATCAAAGCTTGTTCCATAAGTGGAGAAGTCATCCATAAAGACTTCCACTCCATTTCCTATCTACTATTGGAATATGCTTAGCACTAGGCGTTGAAATGTGGTAGGAGCATTGCACAAGCCAAACAACATTTGTTTATATGCAAATGTTCCACAAGGGCTGGTGAATGTTGTCTTGGCTTGATCTTTTGGGGCTATCCGTATTTGGTTGTATCCACTATAGCCATCTAGAAAACTATAATAGCGATGCCCTGCTATGGTGTCTAAGACTTGGTCAAAAAATGACAACAGAAAGTGATCCTTAAATGTTGCCATGTTTAGCAGCCTAAAATTTGTACACACCCTCCATTTACCTCCCTTTTTAGGCACGATCACCAAAGGGCTAACCCATTTGCTATCAATAATGGGATATATGAACCCAACCTTAAGAAGCTGTTCTATTTCTTCTTTTACTATTTACTTCAATTTTAGGTTCAATTGCCTTTGCGATTGTTTTCAAGGTTTCATGGAGGGGTCAGTGTAAATCCTATGTTGGCATATCCTAGGATCTATTCCAGTTAACTTAGGGTATGACTAGGCAAAGGCTTTTGACCACTTGTTTATCACTTTTAGCAGTCTTTCTTTTTGTTTGGGAATAAGTCTTGTGTTAATGATCATTGGTCTTCCATTTTTTAGGGTCATATATTCTAGACCAGTGGGCAATGGTTTCAAATATAAGGACTCTTATTTAAATCTCTCAAGAATTTCCAACTTCCCCCAGCTGATGTTTTCAAGGTTAAGGCTTGGAAGTTGGCAACGAACTTGCTCTAGTGTATCTATGCTTCCAATGTAAGCACTAGTTATTCCCTCAGTTAGTTCCATGCACATTAGTGAGTTACTCTCTTAATCAGCCATTAGCCACTGGGTGTCTTCTTGTCATGTGGCTACTGCATATAGACACTTTTGTATATTAAGGTCTTGTGCACACCGATTGCATGTAGGCAATGCTAAACTTTGCACAACCCATGATCTCTGCACGCAATTGCACCTTGTGTCACTGTATGCGATGCATGGAACTTTCTTCTTCTCAATCTTTCCAAAAGTGTTCTTCTTGGATATTTCCAGGGAAAGATCACAAATTCCTAGGCATGCATCTATAGTACGTAGCCATGCTCTTCCCATTATTATTGGGAAGTCCCCTTTACCATTGTTCACTTTTATCACTAGGAAATCAGCTAGGTATGACCACCCACACATAGTGGTAATGATGTCCTCCACTAGTCCCAAGGGGATAGTGATCGACTGGTCGGCAAGCTCAGGTCGAATATTACTCTTCCTTAATGGAGGTAGGTTTTAGGCTTTGTACATCTCTTGTGATATTAGGTTGACGCTGGAACCTGAGTCCAGAAGAGCTTTACATGGTTCATTCCCAGTGACTTGGAGATAGATTAGAGGACTTCTAGGATTAGAGAATTTCCTGGGAAGGTGGCCCACCTTGATTCAGTCAATAACGACATGTGTTAACATAACCATGTGCGTTGAGCTTGGTTTTTGGTTTGAACGGAGCTTTGAAGCCTTATATGATAGGGAGATGTTTAGATGTCCAATCGCTTGTGGTTGTGAGGGCTTGGTTGGACTGTTGGTTCTAAAGAAAGGTCTTTTCTTCATAAGGATGTTAGAACCAACTATAGGTTGAGGATTTATAGCCCTCGTGACATTATGTTTCTATGGTTGAGTAGGGAGTTCGCCTTGCATTGCTAGAATGGGTGGTAATGGAGCTATCAGTGTGAGAGTTGCGGATGGATTCGAAGGATGGTATGCTTGTGGGTTATCTCCCCTAGGAGAAGGAGTTCTAAAATACTCTCGAGCATCGTAGTGATGTTGTGGTGTAACGTAACCATCAGAGTCACGTGGAGAGATTGGTTGTTGCACATCATAGCCATATGGATCCAGTTGTTGGTAGGGGTATTGTTGCCTTGGTGGTGGAATCCCCCATGGCTGTGGGTATTGCCACTATTGATGTTGCTCCATGGGTTGTGGTGGAGTTCCACTTGGATAATACGTTGATGGTTGGTGGAACTGCCTTGGGTTACCTTGGGGATAATGTAACCGTTGGGGTGCTTGCCGTTTATTAAGTCGTGGGTTGAGTGCATACATCCCAGACTCTTGTAGATGTGAGATTCCTAGGCAACATCCCTTAGGATGGTCATATTGGCATATCTCACATCCACTATCATTGTCCTTGTCTGAATCCACAACCTCTTCCATGATGGTCATTTTACCTTTACCCTTGTTACGTGCATTGTCTACATCTCTCTTTTTCTTTTTGTCATGGTCACTACCTCGCTCCCTAGACTCCTCTACAATTTTAAGAATAGTTTTAAATCTACTATTCAGGGAGTCCCACATTTGGTCTACCTTTGTCGACACTTCTATTGTTAACTTTTGGAGTGGCAACGTTTTCCTATTCACCATCTCTTCGAGTGGTGACTCTTTGTCCTCCTCACAGAATCTCACTCCCTTTTTTCAAAGGGAAGGATCTTGGTTGTACTCTTCCACACTTTCTCTCTTTCATAGCTCACCTTCTTCTTTGGCTAGTTGCTCTAGCAATCTATGGATTTGATGAGACTTAAGCTTCGATAACCTTCCTTGGGCATACGTCCCAAGGGTCCTTCTTGTTTCATGCCTAAGTCCATCTACGAGATGGCGTAGTTGATCCCGTTGCGAATAACCATGGCCAGGGCAATGATGTAGCAGTGCGTAATAGTGGCCCATGGCAGCATCCAAGGGTTCATGATTTCCTTGCTTCCATCCTTGGATTTGCTTTCATAGGTTAGACACTCGGGAGTACATTTGGTACTTATCATTAAACAGTTCGAACATCATACTCCACCTCCTAATGGATTTCAGTTCTAAGGACCAGTACTAGCTTTCTGCTTCTTTCATTAGTGTCCTTGAGAACAACTTTAGTTTTTTCCATTCGTTTTCTATGTTCTGCAAGGCACATGCATCGTGGAATGCTTGTAAATGGTTTTGAGGATCAGTGTTGTATCCCCCCTCAAATCGTGGAATATTATTCATGTCTAATCTCTTGATCCTACTATCTTTTTGGTGCCTTGTGGGGATTCTCATAGCCTCTATTATATCTAGCATGCTTCTAGTTGTGAGTAGGGGTTCTTCGTGATCATCTCGTTCATAATGTCTATGGTGTCTACGTGATTCCCTACTCTCCCTTCTTCCATGCCTTGATTCCTTAGAGTGCCCTTGTCCTCATTCTCGACTATCTCAGCGGTGTTTTTCACTCTGTTTACCTTTATCCTGACAGTTAGTTTTCTTATTGCTGCATCCAAATACAGAAGGAGAGGATGAATGTGATGATGCAGGTGAAGAAGAAGGAGAACCATCATCATGATGGTGTTTTCTACCTTCTCTTCAGTGGCCATGGCCTTGATCATGATTACGATTAGAACGTCTGTGCTTGTCATGTGTTTGTGTTCCCTCGACTATCAGAACTGTGAAGTGGAGGTTCTGATATGTCACCTCCCGACCATCATTAGGAGGGGGAACATCATTTAGTGGGGAACCTATTGAAAGAGGTTCACCATCCCCAATTTCGCTTAAGATGTGCAGGGCGTTATGGGGCCATTTTCCCTTCAAGGATGTGTGGTGACTCTCTTGTCGCAAGTTCCTTTAACGTTGCACTTCTCTGGGATGGTAGTCCTTTGTGTCATGATCGCATGCAACATATTTTGCATAGAAAAATGACATGCCTATTCATGTGAGAGCACGAAGGAGCATGTTGGGGACTGATCGGTCTGGAGGCAACACTATGTTACCTTCCAAGTCTCTCCAACACAGTTGTTCATCTTGATGGAGAATAAAGGTAAAGTCAGGTACATACTCATCGTGATGAGTATATACCACATGAAATTGTTGAGGAATTGGCGGATCTGGGTTATGTGTGCTATGCCACCGACTGTCTCTTGTGTTAGTCCTAGGCAGTGAAATGCTCTTATGTGGAGAAGAAAACATTTTGTCTTATTCGGTGTGCAGTTTACCGTTGTCTTATCTTTTCTTGATTAACCCTTCCCAATGATATGGATGATTTGCTATGTTCTACGTAGTGCACAAACAACTAAGTCCCTAGCAATGATGCCAATGATGAGTGGCGAGGTACCCCTACATTCAACCATATGAATATGAGCATCCCACGCATGATTTGGTTGAACTACAAGGACTAAGTGCTTGCATGCCTTAATGGAACACTCAAGGTTAACCAATCGTTGTCTTCCCAAACTTACTTGTGTTGTCACAACTGTATGGTTAAGTAAGCTTGAGGCATATGATTTTTATAACTTTTATCTTTTTAATGTCTTATGCTAATAGGAGGGCGAAGAGAACTAAATGACTAACTTTTGTTAACTATTTACTAACTAAGTTCTAACTATTCCTAACACCAGTATTCGTTCCCACTTGCCGCACACATCCTGAACCAGTGTAACACTGCTAGGATTACCAAACGCTAATCATTACTGGGTTACCAAGTGCTACACACATGCTCGAAGTGGTCATATTGAGTGTACTTAACTAGGAGAGTTAAGGGTTGAGAGAGAGATTAATTAACTAGGAAAGCATTTAAACATTCAACAATAATTAATTACTATTTAGCTTAATCTGTATGTTGCAAGGTTTATCATAAAGTTCATCTTTATTGCCGTACACAATTGTGTGCTTAGGTACAAATTGCTCGAATGAAGATCCGTTCACTTTAAGACTCCTACTACGGGCACACAGGAATTATTCTAACTCTGGAATGGTAAAATTGTAGGAGTTTAGCTAAGGGTCTAAGATCTAACCTCCAGAACAAGGAAAGCCACCTCTTATTTATAGAGCATGAGGTAGGACGCGATATCATGTACACGATATCGTGGCTCATCATATGGCAAGTCATGATCAAATACTGATCTCCAATAAGCTAGAAGAGGTTTATATTTCTATTGTTTCTAATTAATAGAATTTATAATCATTTTCACTTTGTTTACTATTAGCAAACTTAGAGTTGAAACAACATCAACTGATCATATACCTCACTAAGAGTTAAATCATACGTTTTGCACTTTACTAACTTCAAGTGAGAAGACAACGATTATGAACTCATCATCAACTCATTAGTACACTTATATTATCCATTCATGAATTACAATTTGGTTGTGTGAACACTTGTGACTTACATGGTTGAGTGTAGGAAATCATTAAATGCTAATTAAGTAATCAAAATCTTGAATGAACACATATCATGACATTAGATCAACTACTAATGACTGGTATATATCATTAGGGAGGACAAGATTAGGTGTCTTAATTGCATCAACATCACTATAAAAATGCATCTTAAATTTTTGCTTACCAAATTGTAAATTTGCATTCTTATAATCAACAAAAATTTCCACATTGATAAAAAAAGAAGAAATTTTAGCATCAATTCAAAAAATTGGAGGTAATTCAGAATTCTCCTATAGAAAGATCAAATCCACTAGAGAAAATTGAAGAGAGAAAAATTAGATCTACTCATGATGCATATAAGTATATATATTTTAGCCTAGATTTGAAATTAAATTAGAACTTTATAATTTAGCATTCATCATTATCATCATCTTAGCCTTGTCCCAACAAAATGGGATAGGCTACATGAGTTCTTTTTCGTCATTTTCCTCTATGAAGAGTTAAATCCTTGTCCATAGCAACCAAACCTTGTGATTGCTACTCATCACTTTTGGGAAATGCTTTAGTATATGCAAAATATGAAAAAGAACTCATGCATGAGATTTGGCAAACTTTTACAACTAGCTTTCAACCTAATGCTAACCCTCCTTCCTTTGCATCCAGGCTTGGGACTGACATTACTAGAGTTAACTTTATAACTTAGCATTATCTACCAATATTGAACCAATAACTTGGAGCTTCAAAATCAGTGCCTCATTATTGCTACTAATCTTTTTTAATTTTTTTTTCAAAGCATATATTGTAAGGTTGTACACCTAAGTAGACATTATTAAATTTAAAAAGTTAAGGGGTGTTGGACACCAAATGATATTGTTAATAAGAAAAAAAAATTAGAGTACATTGCATGCTTATTCACTAAGTAGAAGCACCAAAAATAACATAGAAATAAATAACTTTCATATTTTAGATATGTCTACTTAACCTTACAATAGATGCTTTGAAAAATCAAAAAAGAAAAATCAATTCTTAGTAGGAAGGATGATCTTGTCATAGTCTTAACAACATTTACATCATTTTCAATATCCATGCTCAAATTTATAATAGCAAAAGAATTTGATGTAGCATTAGAAAGCTTTAGTAAAATATCAATTTTAAAAATAAAATGCTAGCCTAGGGGCAAGACTCTTAATTTGGAAGCTTCAAGTTATGGATTTGATTTTAGTGGAAAATGCTGAGTTATAAAGTTTTAATTGGACTATATATCTTAGGGTGTACCTGTATTACAATGATTTTAGGATTCCAACACCACCCCTTTTAACAATGATATCTTGTACATATGATCCTTATTTAATCTTATTCGAAAATTGTTATGCTTCTAAAGTTGCATTCTAGTCATGGGGGGTGCTTAGGTAGCAAATTTTTTCAACTTTTTCAAAGCCCTATCTTTTAAAGTTAAGATAATCTTAATGTAAAAATAATTAAAAATAACTAAAAATTTAATGTTTTAGTTACCTTAGGATTTTAAAACATCATTCAAATAACACTTAAGCCTATAACACTATCTTTTTTTTTAAAAAAAATATTTGGCCTCAAATCAAGATTTTGATAAGGGATAAATGCCAAAGAAAAATTGCCAAATTAAGTTTAATCCTTTGGGGATTGCAAATGGTGCTAAAGAGAGTTCCTAAAGTTGAAGGTCCTTCATAAGGATAAAATAAAAGGCTAAAAGGAGGACATGGTAGACATAAAGTAGATGGTTAAGAGCCACAACTAGGGTAGTCACATGCTAGGCACTTGTTCTTGAGAAACCTAAAGTTCAATTAGTGCAACATTTGTAGTCACAAGCATCTATGCAAATAGAAGTGTCAACTCATGAGTTGAAGATCACTCTCTTCAAGTCCCACATGAGAGCTATTCATGATTGATGTGATCAATGTAATTAGGTAAGCAAAACTTGAGATGAAAAAGTTGCACATAGAAGACCTAAGCCATTATATAGAGCTAACCAATCTTGATGAGTGTCAAAGTGTCACATCAACCAGCCCCCATTAATGCAGCCTTGTCGACAAGCCCCTGTCAATGGGGTCCCATTGATGTAGTATTGTAGCAAAGACTATAAATACGAGCTCCCAGTTGTGTTTATGATCATTCAAGTCATAGTAGTAGTCAAACTCTTGTAGTTTATTCATTTGAAAGTTAGAATATTTTCCCGAGTGCTTGTAGTAGGAGTCATTGAGTGTATGGATATTTATTCAAGCACTATTGCACAAGCACCACACCAGTGTGTACGAAAATAAAGATGAGATTCTTGATAAACCTTGTAGCATTCTGGATAGTTAATGTTTTATTCTCACATTTAATGTTTTCAGTTATTTGTTCAATGTTTCTTAATAATTAAGCTAATTAAGTGATTAAGTAAGATAAGCTAAATAGATTAAATACATAAGTACGCCCACTTCGAGCATAAACACATATTCACTTAGTAATCCCAACAGCATTATTGCTTGGTGCATCTAGTAGCGTAGTGCTTGGTAACCCAGCAGTAGATACGTGGGTTTAGGATGTGTACGGAAAGTGGGACTAGATGCTTATGTTAGGACTAGTTAGATATTAGTTAATTAGTTAAATCAAATTAGTCATTAAATCACTTTATCTCTCTCTTCAAGCACCAAAAAACATAAAACATAAAATGATAAAAATTATATGCCTTGATTACACTTAACAATACCTTTATACTTCACAAGTGTAAATGGGAAGATAATGAACAACCTTAAGGAAAGGTTCACTTCCTAGAAGACTAGTGTACTGGAAACTATAGGGTTCACGAAATTTGATTGGATAATGTGTGAATGCTTTGTGATTCATATCATTGGGCATAGGGATACCTCAATTGCTCATCAAATCTTTTATACTCAAATTTGGCAATGTTGAATTCAAATAGGTCCAAGAGAAAATTAGAGAAGCAAATTATTTCCATATTCTCATTATATAAATATGAATGTTAAATTCATGATCAAGCTAAGTAGAAGCTACAAGTTGTAAATGGGAAGCTAGAAGTTCTCAAGGCCAAGTTCATAGGATAATAAGATATGGCAAAGGATCTAGCAAAATGCATGATAGACTACTGTCAATATAAGGATTGAGAAAAGGTACTAAAAAAATAAGGTAAATTGCATTTTTTGATTAGTTAGTCTAAGTTAATAAGATGTTCCTCGAATTTCCCCTATTTATGGAAGGTCCTACTTACACCTAATTTGGTCAAGCTTGCTTGAACTATTGAAAATCCATAGATGGATGTAAAAAAATATAGATCCATCCTGAAAAAATTCACTATGTAGGAAAAGGAGCCAACTAAATATCTACTAAGGGAAGAGCTACAACCACTAGAAACTACATGAAGATTCATTGTTGGAGTGACATCGGGTACGCAACATTGGGGTTGTGATGTTAAGTATGCAACATCGAGGTCTAGCCATGACATTAGGTACGCAATGTCAGGGTATATACCTTGGCTTATAAATATGACACTCGACTCATGATTTCAATATAGTTTTTCAGTCAGAGTAGTAGAGCTCTTATAGTTTATTTTTTCTAGAGTTAGAATATTTTTTGGGTGCCCACAGAAGGAGTCTAAGTATGTACGGTTCTTTGTTTGAACACTGATGTACTTAAGCACAACAATGTGATGGGAATAAGAATGAACTCTTTTGACAATCCTTGTAGCACCGAGAATAGATTAATGTTTCTTATAATGCACTTTACTTTATTGCATTTCAATTAAGCAGCTGATTTTCAATTGTTAATGAACACAAGCATGACCACTTCGATCATACATATAGTACTTGGTAATCCAACAACACTTAATGTTTGGTAGCCCAGCAACACTATATGTGTTTAGGATGTGTCCAGAAAAGCGGGGTAGTTACTTGTGTTAGGCTAGCTAGGCAATAGATGAATTAGATCTTTAATTACTTTATCTTTCATTCTTGTTGTAGGTGATCAAATCTATAAAACATAAAATAATAAACTTCATATGTCTTACTTTGGACTAAACCATAGTGACAAAGCTACCATTAGTCCAAGTGGGAAGATAGAAAACTACGATCAAAGCATAACAATCTAGATACCACAACTAGTCCCATCTATGGAATTCAATCGAATCATGCATGAACACTTGTGATTCATATGGTTGAGCATAGGGGTACCTCACCACTCATCATTGGTGCTACTAATGAGTGGCAAGGTAACCCTACACTTAACCATATGAATCATAAGTGTTTATGCACGATCCGGTCGAATTTCGTGGATGAGACTAGTTATGGTATTTAGATTGTTATGCTTAGATCATAGTTCATTGTCTTCCCACTTGGACTAGTGTTTAGGATGTGTCCAGGAAAGTGGGACAATTACTTGTGTTAGGCTAGCTAGGCAGTAGATGAATTAGATCTTCAATTACTTTACCTTTCATTCTTATTATAGGCAATCAAATCTATAAAAGATAAAATAATAAACATCATATGCCTCACTTTGGACTAAACCATATGTGACAAAGCTACCACTAGTCCAAGTGGGAAGATAGCAAACTATGATCAAAACATAATGATCTAGATACCACAACTAGTCCCATCTATGGAATTCAATCGAATCATGCATGAACACTTGTGATTCATATGGTTGAGCATAGGGGTACCTCACCACTCATCATCGATGTTGTTGATGAGTGGCAAGGTACCCTTTACTCATCCATATGAATCATAAGCATTCATGCATGATCTGGTCGAATTCCATGGATGGGACTAGTTATGGTATCTAGATTTTTATGCTTAGATCTTAGTTCGTTGTCTTCTCACTTGGACTAGTGGTAGCTTTGTTGCATATGGTTTAGTCCAAAGTGAGGCATATGATGTTTATCATTTTATGTTTTATAGATTTGATTACCAACAACAAGAATGAAAGGTAAAGTAATTGAAGATCTAATTCATCTACTTCCTATCTAACGTAACACAAGTAACCATCCCACTTTCCTAGACACATCTTAAACACATACAATGTTGATGGGCTACCAAACGTTAAGCGTTGTTGGGTTGCCAAGTGCTATATGTATGCTTGAAATGATCATGTTTGTGTTCATTAACAACTGGAAATCAATTGCTTAATTGAAATGCAGTAAAGTAAAGTGCATGAAAGTAAAGTACATTAAAAGAAATATTAATCTATTCTCATTGTTGCAAGGATTGTCAAAAGAGTTCAATTTTATTCCTGTCACACTGTTGCAGTCAGGTACATCAGTGTTCGAATAAAGAACTGCACACACTTAGACTTCTTCTACAGGCACTCAAAAAAATATTCTAACTTTGGAGAAAAGAAACTACAAGAGCTCTGCTACTTTGACTAAAAAATTATATTGAAATCATAAGCCCAAGTGCTATATTTATAGGCCAAGGTATATACCCTAACGTTGTGTACTTGACATTGTAGCTAGATCCCAATGTCACATACTCAACATCACGACCATGACATCACATACCCGACGTCATGACAATAGAAAAATAGTGATTCATCATACCCCCATGATTGAATGAAAACTCATCCTCGAGTGTAGAAGAGGAGGAATAAGTTCTTTACAAAAATATTGGGTAGGTATGGGATTATTGACTGACATATAGATTGACTCCAATGGAACAACAAACTCTGAGTGCCCAAGTGTATAGAGATACAATTTTTACAAAATTTGGTGCTCATAATAAGAGAAGTGAACACCCTAGATAACACTGACATCCAATGCCTCTTGGCAGCTAAAGAATGAGAGAGAAGAGATCCAACAATCATGAATGGTCCTCATTGTATGGTACTACTACATCATCCTTGGTGAAGATAGTTCTACTTCTAGTCCATGCTTTCCACTGTAATCACAATAGAATCATGAATTAGTATGTAATGTGTAACACATAACTGTTAAATGCCTTGTCTCATCAGTGGTTACACTTCACTAGGTTATGATTGTGGTAGATTAATTCCTTTAGGAGTGTTAGTGGAAAGGTTGACAAATAGGGTAAAATAGATAAGCGGTCCATTAAAGTTGAAAAAGTTTAACACAAGGAAATATTTGAAGAGGGTGTAAGAATTTACAATAATAAAAAGGAAAGTTCACTGAAAAATGTTGTGAAGATGTGCACAATTGGATGTCACTGATGGGGTAAACAAAAGGTTTTGATTATAAGAGTGTTTAAGGGTAAAGAACTTAACTAACCCAACCAAAAGATATGCAAGTGGGTCCTTTCCAAAATAGGCATAGGCCTTTTATGCCCTTGCATAACTTCAAACCAAAGAGTGCATGGGCTCTATGGATGATTAATGGTTACAGAAGGTTAAGTACAAAAACCCAAAAAAAAAACTAAGAATTCTGATACATCAAACCAATACATTCAATCAAGAATATGAAATTGGCAGTGAGGTGAGACATGGAAAGCATAGATGAATGAGAAAGAGTGGAATGGAGTTCCTAATTAAGGTCACATGAAGTTCCTTGTGGATTTTGTGGTTAAATGACTTGGTAGGATCCATTCTTAGTGCAAACCAAAACCAACCATGTTCAGTGACTTCGCATCAACATTCTAAGACCAGTCCATCCCCTAAGACATAAGAGTGCTCCATAGAACAACCATTGTTCCTTATTAGAGAAGAAAAGAGAAGTAGGAAGGGAGGAAAGGCCTTAGTTAGAGGGGACCTTCAAGCATGGGTACATGTCTTTCTAGTTCCATAACTAGTGCTTGTAGCCTGTTTATTTTTTCTAAGATGTGTGCTTTGAATTTCCATTATTTTTTTTAAAATGGAAATCACACCATGCAAAGACATATGCATTTATTTTGTCTAAGGGGTGGGTTTTGAATTTCCATAATTTTTTTCTTTGATGAGAACCATACCATGTAAAGACTTATTCAGCTTCCTTTTATTGGTTGACATAGAATGGTGAGAAATCCATGAAAACACACATGCACCCAAGGAAACAGAAAAGCACAAAGAATACCAAATTTCCTTTAAGCCACACCTTGTTCAAACCTTTGAATCCTTTGTAATTCTAGAAAATACCAAAGTTACAAATTTATTAAAGTTGTATTAATAAAAAAGGGACTACTCATTTCCAAAACAAGGAAAACCATAGAGTTTGTGGATGGATGAATGTTGTGGACTCACTGCCTATTGCATGAAGAAGAAACCATGTCCTAATCATTAGGAACAAAATTTAAAGCTAAAATCCAGACACCAACAATCAAATAACAAAATAGTACATACCACCATCAATCAATACATTACCAGTATACCTAGCACTTATTAACAAAAAGTTAGAAAATCACACCAAAATAAAAGAAAATATAAAAGAAGGTGAAAAATATTCAAGAAATAGAAAAAGTACTAATGATGGTGTAAAACAAAAATTAGAAAAGATTAATAACATGAAAACAAGAAGATGTAAAACAAAAATTTGTAAAAAAAGAAGATGAAAAACACTTAAGAATCCTAAAGACTAGAATGGGGGGTAACCCCCATGACTAAAAATTTGGTCATGATAAGTGGATAATTGGGATTCTTACATGTATGAAACATTGGTAATCGTTCATGTCTTAGCCACTGGGTGTTTGGTGGTGGTGTGGTGGCTGGGTAGAACAATGGTTGATCACACACTTGGTTGTTAAATGTATGATGGATTAGGGTGTGAGGTGTGTTAACATTATGGATGTCTAGCCCACAATTGCACCCTTGATCATGATATGGTATGCATGGATTTTTTTGTCTTCCCATGCTTGTAGATTCATTAGTTGGATTTAGGATTGGAGTACGAATAGATGGTTGCCCTTGTGTATGGTCAGAGGATGTTGGTTGAGATAGGGAAGGTGATGCACCAAGTTGGCCTTGTGTCGGCTTAGATGATGTGGTGGGTCCATGTGTCGTTTGCCTCAGCTTATAGCCTTTCCTCTAGAAGGGATGTTTTTGATGTTGTAGTTGGGACCCACTGGTGTCAATGTGTCTTTGCATGTTTGTAGCATAAGTGGCACTCATTGGTTGATATTGTGGGGCTAGACCTTCCTGAATTACTAGCGATGATGTATAAGGAGGTGGATTATGAGAATATCGAGGGTAAGTTGGATAGTAAGAGGTGTACGGTGGTGATCCTTCATGGGATGCCATGTATTGATGGTACTCGAGAGAGTGGTAGTAGTGATTAGAAGTAGAAGATGCAGAATTGGTTGGAGAAATAGGATGTTGAACACAATAGGCATGCATTTTTGGTAGATATGTCTAATGTGGTGGCAGCCCCACCCACAACTGTGGTTGTTGCCATTGTGGTTGATAATTATGTTGAGGTTAGTGGGAAGTCCTCCTAGGATGGTACTATCAGTTGTGGGGCTATCTATAATTGCCTTGTGGGAGAGGAAGTCTCCCAGGCATGTGCTTTTGTGTAAATTTTAGATTTAAGGCACCTGCCCAATACTCCTGTAGATGCAACAAGATGGGGCATTGGCCCTTCAGATGGTCAAATATGCATAGGTCACATTCATCATCTTCGTCTGTGGTGGAGTCTTTAGCCTCACTTTCATCACCCACTTTTCTTGATAGCCGAAAAGTCTTCCTAACTATTTCTTAGTTCTATGTCTATTTATTGTGTTCGTTGGGAATGTGTTACATAATCTTCTCCATGATCATCTCAATAAGGGTTGTGACATTTTCATTTATCCATTTAGACATCCTATCGAATTTTGCTTCTAGATCATCACTAGGCTCCTTTGTCGGCAAAGTTCGATGCAGAATCACCTTATTGAGAGTAGTTTCATCTTCCTTATCATAAATTTAGACCTTCTTCGATTGAAGAGTTGGATCCCATTGATGTTTCTTGACATTCTCCCATTTGCACATCTCTCCTTCTTATTTTGACACACATGTTATTAGCTCTTTGATTTGATTGGCTTGGAGCTTGTATAATTGCACTAAGGCATACATTCCAAGGATCATCCTTGTTTCATTACAAAGTCATCTTTGATGTGGTAAAGTTGCTCTTCCTCAAAGAAATCATGACCTAGGCAACGATTTAGTAAGGCATAATATCTATCTAAGGCCATGTCCAAGGGTTCATGTTGTTCTAATTTCCACTCTCGGATTTGTCTCCTTAGATTGGACACTCTTTTATAGGTTTGGTATTTCTCGTTAAAAAGTTCTATCATTGTAGACCATTGTTGAATTGAATTTGGTTTCAACGATCAATACCACAGTTTGGCTCTATCAATTAGTGTCCTAGGAAAGAGCTTAAGCTTTTTCCACTCACTTTCCACATTGTAGAATGCATAGGCATCATGGAAGGCTTGTAAATGATGTTGTGGTTTTGAATCATAGCCTCTTACAAATTTTGGAATATTATTCATGTTAAGCTTAGGTAGTCAACTCTTTTTGCGATGCTTGGGAGATATCTTAACAGCCTTTGTGATATGCATTAGGCTCTTAGTGGCCATTAGAGATTCATCATCATCAAACAGATTGTGAGGGAAGTTCCTATGTTCATGGTATCCTTTTTGACTCTTCACATGGGTTTGATTTCAATTTTTAGTTTGACCCTTTAATAGAGCTTTATCTCTATTGATGAGCGGTGAGATATCCCTATGCCCAAGTATATGAATTACAAGTGTTCACGAGTAATCTAGTTGAATTTTGTGAATGGGGCTAGTTGTAGCATCTAGATCATTATGCCTTGATTGCAGTTCGTTGTCTTCCCACTTGGACTAGTGGTAGCTTTGTCATGTATGGTTTAGTCCAAAGTGAGGTATATGATGTGGTCCCTAATTCTATGCTATGCTACTCCTGATAATAAAAAAAGATAAATTGATTAATTAATGAATAATGGAAACAAAGTCTAAATTAGCCTAAGGTGATGGTATCCACTATTAATTGTCTGTACACATCTTGGGCTTCGTGAGGCTACTTCTAGGTTTACCAAATGTATGTCACTGGTTGTGCCAAATGATACACCTATGACGGCCAAGTGTCTACACTTAAACGCTCGTGATTAGGGCATACATATTTCTCTTAACAACAAGAACTGTAAATATCAATAAATGGAAATATTTACTAAGGAAGCATTAAAGCATTAAATAATCAAAATAATAATATTAAGCTAAGTGGATGTTGTAATGATGGAAGTAATCTTGATCTCTATTNGCGACCAAGTGTCTACACTTAAACACTCGTGATTAGGGAATACATATTTCTCTTAACAACAAGAACAGTAAATATCAATAAATGGAAATATTTACTAAGGAAGCATTAAAGCATTAAATAATCAAAATAATAATATTAAGCTAAGTGGATGTTGTAATGATGAAAGTAATCTTGATCTCTATTGCTAGTCATGTAACGTGTCCAAATACATCACACTCAAACAAAGGTGCTATACGATTACAAATGTCACACTGCGGGCATGCACTAGGAATAACAAACTTTAAAGAAAAGAAACTAAAAACTAACTATTTCTAAGATCTAAGTTATCTCATCTAGAAGCCATAGTGTAATATTTATAGGTGAGGTCCAGATGAGGTGACATTGGGTATTCGACTTCACTTATTAGCCTTGGCGTGGGGTACATGATGTCAAGACTTTGACGTCATGTATTTGACATCGGAGCTCATCAAATCACAACTCATCATATCCCCATGACTGAATGAAAACTCATCCTCAAGTTAAACAAAATGAGGAACAAGTCCTTAACAAAATATTGGGTAGGTATGAAATTATTGACTAACTCCAAAAATGGACAAAATAACTAAATCTTCGCATGCTTCAATACAAAAATGGGATAATTATTACAAAACAAGATAAGATAAAACAAGACTGGGAGGCTCATGTAGTATTCAGAGGTGGTGGCTCTTCCATTGGTTGCTCCCCTTTGTCGTCAGGCCATTGGAATTTGTAATGGTTGAGCAAAGCCTATAATTTTTCCTTCTCCATCCTCAAGTCCTGCACTATCTAGGCTGTTGTGTCAATGTGTGTTGGCACTAGTACATCCCAAGGACATGATAGTTGTGGAAACATTTGATTTGCTTTGACATACCATGTTGCAAATTATTTTCATTCCTCCTTGAAGGCCGTAGCTTTATCCCTTAGCTCATGATAGTCTATCAATCTTCAAGTTAGGTTTGAGGCTACATCTTTTTATCCCTAGTATCTAGCTTTGACCATCTCTAATTCTAAGTTTGCCACTTGTGGCTTTTGCAAAGCATCCTTCTGATCCACAAACTCCTTCTCATATAGTGCATAAGTGATCGCCACTTGCTTCTCCAACTCGCTTCGAGGATGACTTGCTATTAACATGGCAAGGTTGGCATATTTGAGGTTAGCCAATGTCATGTATTCATTCAAATATTCTATTTGTAGGTCTTTAATTTTAACTTCTGCTTGTTGGACCATGGCATAACTATCCAAAATGGCTTGCCATTTAGAATTTTGTGGTACCAAGGAGTTGATGTGGGCCTTGGCCATCTTGATTTCTTTCTCATTAATTTCCTTGTACATGCCAACCTGGTCTTGAAAGTGTTTTTTTAGCTTCTCATGTTTTTTGGCCTCATTTTGCCATGTGCTAACCTTAATTGCTATCTTTTGATGAATAGTGTGTACCTCCTTCATAGAGAGGGTTATATTTTCTCAGGCCAATCAAGTCATATCCTAGTTGATCCTCACTAGTTGTTCCCTCAACTAGTGGACACTCTCTTCCAAGCTGTTCTTTTGCTTTTCCACTATGGTCAACTAGGCATTCTCTTTTGTGAGCTAGTTGTTTTCTTTTTGAATAGTGGTTAATGCCTTTTTATGCACATGAATTTATGCATATGTGATGGAGGCATTCCAGATCAGTATCTTCTTTGCTTGCTTTGCAACTACTCTCTCCTTTTCTAGCTTAGTAAGCTTCTCCATCCGAAATTGCTCTAGTTGGTCTGGTGTGATGAAATAGGTAGGATCGCGTCATTCAGTGTGAAGGGCAAGCAACTCTTCTACAATCTTTGCACCTTAGCTTATGCATGCTCTACCTTGACCTTAGCCATGACCAACTTCCCTGTTGTAGTGATGAGGTTCGATTATGCCACAGTGACATCATTGGGGGTGTCGACAGAGTGGTCATGACTTGACCTATCTATAGCAAACGATCAAGTGCATCCTCATGCATTGTAGGAGTTATTGAGGTCTTGACCAGCACTTATGCATCTCTTGTCTCTGCTAGATCGATTAGAGGCATAATAGGAACATTGAATAATTCCTTGATGTGATCAGTGATCATCTCTGTTGCACCAGTTGCATTCTCATGTTGTAGCATTATAACTATGGAGCCTTCTCCTATTTCCAATGTGAATTGAAAGGATGCATCATTCCCAGAGATCTAGTGTGATCATTGGGATTCCCCTCCTCTTTATTGAATCAATATCTTCTCCCTTGGTGGATCGACTAATATGGTGGGTTGTACAGTGTCATCCATAGCCTAAAAAAGATTAGCCTCATTCCTGCTCCCCCAGTTGATGACCTCAGTGATTCTTTGTAGGTGGCTCATTGATGGTCTATCATCTTGTGGCAACGGTGGTAGAGCTTGTGCTTGCATGTGTTGCTTAGGTTCTTGTTGCATTTGTTCTTGGTTCTGCCTCCTTTTTAGCTTCTTGCTCCTCACCAGAATATTTTCTTAGTGCTGCAGTTTTGAGGAGCTTTGCAAAAGAGGCATGCTGAGCCTTCCAAAGGATATCATTGATATATCCTAAGATTACTGTGTGCTTGCATAGCTTTCTGATCAGATAGGGTAACATAAGTGTTGGTCTCCCTAACTTTGTTTCTTTGAACCGTCGTTGGATTTTTGTGAAACAGTATTGAGGAAGGTTAACTAAAAATTTTTCCATTAAAATGACACATCCCCTAGCCACATAAGTGGAAATGTGATTTAGCTCTTTGGTGGAAACATGTGGTATGGTCCAATCTTGAAGTAAGTTCTCTCTTCCAAGGTCATCTCATGCTATGATTTATCTTCTTTGTCGTATGCCTGCTTCAGCCATAGTCTCTTTATTTCAAGGTTAGATCTGGTGGATAGGTGAGCAACCTTGGCCTCTTCATTGGGCAGGTTAAGAGCTACAGCTATATCTTTGACTATGTAAGAGACATTCACCCCGCAGATATTCATAGTGGTACTTTCATCCTTATTGTGCTAGAATTGATAGACTTCCCCCATGTAGCATTCACCACTGTCAGACATGATCGGCCACAATGGGGATGCTTTGAGTTATGTTTGCACTACTTCAAAAGTGAATTTCATGAATGGATCAAAGTTCATTTCCACAATGACCAAGGCTAATGTGGAATTTTTCAAAATGATAGCAAGGCAGTCAGGGCACAATGTAAGATGTTGTCCCTATTCAAAAGCCAGTACTTCTACCACCTCACCTTGGGTCGATTACCTAGTAGCAGGGGTGTCTTGATGGATACTGAAAGATTGGGCCTCCTATTCAGCATGTCCTGCTTGTTCTCCTTGCTAGCCACAACCATCATGTGGGCACTTAGCAGCTCTCTACAAGGGTTCACCCTTAGCACCTCTTTTTGGGGCCATTTGTAATCAAACAAAAACCAAGTGTTACCAAGGTGATGTTTATTATCATCTATCAATTCATACCTTACTCATAACCTTAGTTCATTAAGCTCATTATGCATATGACTACAAGGTTAAGAAAATTTTCAAGAAAAATCCCCCAAGAAGTTTTTATCTTTTTCAACAACCCATCATACTAGTCCTTTTTCATTATATGTGGCTTAAAATAATGGTTTTAGGCCAGAGGGATAGAAAATTTGGATGTCTAGTGTTATCGTTAATGATTTTTCATTATAAGTCCTATAATTTTTAACATTCTTACCCTTAGAATACCTTTGTGAAGATAGCAAACTTTAATGAATTAGCACAAAGTTTGCATGCACGCACCCCCCCTGCCCCCCCACAACTAAGTTGAACACTCTAGGTTCAAATAGATTCAAATGGGATGGAAATCAGAGTGTTAAAGAGCTAGATATCGCAAGTGGAAGATGGAGGCATAGATTTTTAAGTGGTGAGAAAAAATTGCAATGACTCCCCTAGTAACAAATAAGAGAAATGAAGTTCATGTTGCATGGGGGTCCAATATATATATGTTTTTTAGACTCGATGTCGAGTACACGACATCGAGGTCCAAAAATTCTAATTTTTATGAGGCCAAAGGTTATGAAAACTGAAGCTTTGGGTTTGACTGGAAGGTTGAAAGTTAAATTTTGTAGTTTGGGTAAGTGGAAAAATTAATTGAAGGTACTGAAGGTAGGATGAGGTGAAGTCTTCAATGGTAAAAGTACAAGAATGAGCAAGAAAAAAGGTGCTGAGAGCTTGATTGTGGGACATAGTATGTTCATGATAAGGGAAATAGTAAAATATAACAATTGGAATGGATGGAAGGTGAAAAATGATGTGGTCATGTTAAGCAAGTACAATTCACAAAAGGTACATAAGTGGATCCTCCCCGAAGCAAGCTCTAGCCTATGATGCCCTTGTGTAACCATGCTTAAAATGTCTGTAGGCACTAGAGGAGTTGAATGCAATGCATACCTATGAAACAAAACACACGCGTTAAAACCACTGAATTGAGATAATTGCTCCATGTTACACAAAAACACAAGCTATAAACATTTAGATAATGAGATGGAATGGACTGAAGAAGGGATTGAAGAAATGGGGACATGAGGTGCCATACCATGGTCATAATGAAATCTTGTGTGTTATTAATGGTTAGATAACCATGTGTCCTTCTTTCCAAGATTCAAACCAAGTCCAAACCACCTTAAGTGACACTGCATTGTTTCATCCCATCGACAAACAACCATAAGACTATCAAAGTTGCAAAGAGTAACATCACTTGGTGTTTTTTCCAAGGGATGTGTGTTATTATGGCACAATTATTGTTTGTTTTTGTTTATTGTTGTTACTTTTTTTTATGGTTTTGAGAAGTCACCAACCTTCAGGCATGGGTACATGTCTTTCTAGGGAAACCTACAGAAGTTTATTTAGTGGTAGTTAAAGTTGCTTTTACTCTTATTTTTTGTTAGATCTACAAGTATATGGTTATAACCTCATCAACATGATAGAACATATAGAAGTAGCCAAAGAGAATCCACAAATCCCCTTGATGTCACACCCTTTACATTATGTCTTGGTTTTGCACTCTTCCATCCAGACACAATGGTTATGAATTTATTTCGAGTTTGGATTATGGAAAACATTACCATTATGACCAAAACAAGAACCTCTTATTAATAAAATGGGTGAATGGATGTCATAGTTGCAGTGTCCAAATAATCAGTCCTTTATGATTTGACAACATAGAGAAAAAAAACCTCACCTCAATGCAAGATGATCAATAGTGAGATTACATACAACAAAAATTAAAACACTTAAAAATCTAGAAGACTAGAATGGGGGGTAACCCCCATGACTAAACATTTGGCTGTGACAAGGGTTAATAAGTGGATGAAAAGGATTCATGCATGTATGAAACATTGAAAACCTTTTATGCCCCAACCACTGGGTGTCTATTGGTGGTGTGGTGGCTGGGTAGAAAAATTATTGGTCACACACCTGATTGTTATATGTATGATGGGTTAGGATACGAGGCATGTTAAGATTATGGATGAATAACCCACTATTACACCCTTGAGTATGAGATGGTATGCATGGATTCATTTGTCTCCCCACATTTGTAGATTCATTAGTTGGATATGAGATTGGAGTACAAATGGATGGTGGCCCTTGTGTGGGCTCAGAGGATGTTGGTTGAAACAAGGAAGGTGATACAGTAGATTGGCCTTATGCTGGCTTAGATGATGTGGTGGGTCTGTGCATAGTTTGCCTTAGCTTACGGCCTTTCCTCCAAAAGGAATGTTTCCAGCATTGTAGTTGGGGCCCACTAGTGTCAACATGTCTATGCACATTTGCAGCACAAGTGACACTCATTTGTTGAAATTGTAGTGTAAAACCTTCTTGCATTACTAGTGATGACATTGAAGTAGGTGGATTATGAGAATATCGAGGGTAAGTTGGATGGTAGGAAGCATGAGGTGGTGATCCTTTAGGGGAGGTCATGTATTGATGGTACTTAGGAGAGTGATAGTGGTGATTTGAAGTGGAGGATGCCAAACTAGTTGGAAAAACAGGATGTTGAACATAATACCTATGAGGTTTTGATGGGTATGGCTGATTTGGTGGTGGCCTCCCCCATGACTGTGGTTGTTGCCACGACGGTTGATGACTATGTTGAGGCTAGTGGTAAGTCCCCCTAGGGTGGTACAATCGATTGTGGGACTATCTATAATTATCTTGTGGGAGAGGAAATCTCCTGGGCATGTGGTTTTGTACAAATTTCAGATTTAAGGCACCCACCTAATACTCCTGTAGATGCAACAATATGGGGAATTGGCCCTTTGGATGGTCATATATGCATAGGTCACATCCATCATCTTCATCTATGGTGGAGTCTTTAGCCTCACTTTTGTTAGCCCCTTTTCTCATCTGCCGAAAAGTATTCTTGACTATTTCATAGTTTTGTGTCCTTTGCTTATTGTGTTTACTTGGCGTATGTTGCAAAATATTCTTCATGACTGTTTCAACAAGATTTGTGATGTTTTTGTTGATCCATTTAGACATCCTATTGAATTTTGCTTCTAGATCATCAATAGACTGCTCTATTGGCAAAGTTTGTTGTGGAATCACCTTATCAACAATAGTTTCATTTTCCTTACCATAAATTTAGGCCGCCTTCAATTAAAGAGTTGGGTCCCATTGATGTTTTTTGACATTCTCCCATTTACACATTTCTCCTTCTTTTACCATATGCTCTATTATCTCTTTGATCTGATGGGCTTGAAGCTTATATAATTGCCCTGGGGCATACATCCCAAGGGTCACCCTTATTTCATTATGAAACCCATCGATGATGTGGTAAAGTTGCTTTTCCTTGGAGAAACCATGGCCTAGGCATCTATTTAGTAAGACATAATATCTATCTAAGGTCGTGTCTAAGGGTTCATGTTGTTCTTGTTTCCACTCTTGGATCTATCCCCTCAAATTGAACACTCTTTTATAGGTTTAGTATCTCTTGTTAAAAAGTTCTATCATTGTAGACCATCGTCAGATTGAATTTGGCCTCAACAATCTATACCACACTTCAGCTCTATCAATTAGTATCCTAGGAAAGAGCTTAAGCTTTTCCCACTCACTTTCCACATTATAGAATGCACAGGCGTCATAGAAGGCTTATAAATGATGTTGTAGATCTACATCATAGCCTCTTGCAAATTGAGGAAGATTGTTCACATCAAGCTTAGGTAGAAAACTCTTTTTGTGATGCTTGTGAGATATCTTAATGACCTCTATGATATGCATTAGGCTCTTAGTGGCCAACATGGTTTCATCGTCATCAAACAAATTGTGAGGAAAATTCCTATGTTCATGGTAACTTCTTTGACTTTTCCTATGGGTTCGATTTTGGTTTTGGATCTAATCCTTTAATGGAGCTCTATCTCTATACCTATGTTCATCTTTGTTAGAATTAGATGTTGAAGGGGAAGAGGAAGATGAGGAATTGGAAGAATTGCCATGGCTTTTATGGTATTCCTGAGGGTCCCTTAATTTATCATTTTTGATTTTCGAGGAGGTCTTAGGCCTTGAGGCTTCCCCTAGTTCAAGATCGATAGCATCTCCTCTAATATTGTCTACCTAAGGTAAATGTAGTCTTTGGGTGTTGTCAGGGTGGTCATGATCATAAGAAACCCCTGCATAAGGTTGATCTCTCCAATCTTCTTCATCGTATATCTCATTAGTTCTTCAATGAATGTGTGTGCTATAGAGTTCATAGTCATTTCCATGTGGGAGAGACATTGTTGTTGGTTTGTGGTGTGTGATTTAAGAGTTTCTGAAAGATATGTCATTAATTCCTTTATAGCGATCTTGTATGATATAACTAATCTAGATAACTAGCACTATCCTTAGCAATGACGCCAATGATGAGAGACAAGGTATCCTTATGTCCAACCATACGAATTACAAGTGTTCACATGCACTTCGATTGAATTTTGTGGATGGAACTAGTTGTAGCATCTAGATCATTATGCCTTGATCGTAGTTCATTGTCTTCCCACTTGGACTAGTGGTAGCTTTGTCATGTATGGTTGAGTCCAAAGTGAGGTATATGATGTGGTTCCTAATTCTATGCTATGCAACTCTTGATAACAAAAAAAGATAAATTGATTCACTAATGAATAATAGAAACAAAGTCTAAATTAGCCTAAGGTGATGGTATCTACTCTTAATCGTCCGTACATGTCTTGGACTTCGTGAGGCTACTTCTAGGTTTACCAAATGTACATCATTGGTTGTGCCAAACTATACACCTCTGGTGATCAAGTATCTACACTTAAACACTCATGATTAGGGTGTACACATTCTGCTTAACAATAGGAATAGTAAATAATAATAAATGGAAATATTTAACTAAGAAAGCATTAATGCATTAAATAATCAAAACAACAATATTAAGCTAAGTGGATGCTACAATGATGAAAGTAATCTCAATCTTTATTGCAAGTCATGTAACGTGTCCAAGTACGTCACACTCGAACAAAGGTGTTGTATGATTACAAACATCACACCGTGGGCATGCACTAGGAATAATAGACTTGAAAAAAAAAAGAAACTAAAAACTAACTATTTCTAAGATCTCAACTATCTCATCAAGCCCAAGTACAGTATTTATAGGTGAGGTCCAGATGAGACGATGTTGGGCATTTGACATTACTTATTAGTCCCAACATTGGGTACACAACGTTGGGACTCCAACATCATGTATCTGACATTGGGGCCCATCAAATCACAACTCATCTCCCAATGTCATGTACCTGACATCAGGGCCTGTCAAATCACAACTCATCATCTATAACTACATTCATCTTTGTCAAAATTAGAAGTTGAGGGGAAAGAGGAAGATGAGGAACTGGAAGTATTTCCATGTCTTCTACGGTATCTTTTACAGAAATCGTGTATGATATAACTAATCTAGATAACTAGCATCATCCCCAGCAATGGCGCCAATGATGAGCAGCAAGGTACCCCTACGCTAAACCATATGTGATAAAGATACCACTAGTCTAAGAGGGAAGATAGTGAACTGCGATTAGAGGATAACGATCTAGATGCCACAAGTAGTCCCATCCATGGAAGTTGACCAGATCATGCGTGAACACTTGTGATTCATATGGTTGTGATGAGTCACGTTTTGGGCAATCGCGATATCGCGTACGTGATATCATGGTCACGATATCGTGTACGTGATATCGCAGCCTACCGCCAGTTCTATAAATAAGAGGCAGCTCTCCCTTATTTGGATCTAGTTTTAGTCTCGTAGCGAAGCTTTGGTAGTTTTTCCCTTCCAGAGATAGAATAATTTCCGAATGTTTGCCCGCAGTGTGGTGATTGTAATTGTACAACATCCTTATTCGAGTGTGACATACTTGGACACGCACATGACCAAAAATAAAGATCGAGATTACTTCATCATTGCAGCATTCACTTAGTTTAATTAATTATTTAATTAATTATTATTTATTGCTTTCTTAGTTAATTTCTCTTACCCTTATCTCATGTTAAACGCGGAATGAGTACGACTTAATTATGAGCATTTAAGTGTGACTACTTGGTAACCCAGTAGCGTACCTAGGCCATGTGCTTGGTAATCCCAGTGGTAGTCATGCACGAGGTCCAAGATGTGTATGAATGATTAAGGAACAGATGCTCATCACACTTAGGCTAGTTTAGATTCCTTCTCACCCTCTCTGTCCTAGATTAGTTAATATTAATTTCCATTGCCTTCAGGAGTAGCATTAGATTAGAAACCCATCATACACCTCACTCTGGACTAAACCATACATGACAAAGATAATACTAGTCTAGGTGGGAAGACAATGAATTGCGACCTAAGGCTAATTGTCTAGATGTCACAACTACTCCATCTATGGAGTTCGACCGGATCGCGCGTGTAGCACTCGTATTCGTATGGTTGAGTGTAGGGGTACCTCGCCACTCATCATAGGCACCATTGCCGAGGATGATGCTAGTTATCTAGACTAGTTATATCATACAAGGTCGCTGTATAAGGAATTAATGATATATCTTTTAGAAAGAAATAATTATAAAAAGTTACACATAAATTCACACACAACTTCACAACCATGCATCTCCTACAAGATTACAACAATGCCACACTTAGTGAGGAAGTTCATTGGAGAACCAACGAACTATATGACGATGAAGATTGGAGTACACAACCTGAAGTGGGGGTTTCTTATAGACATGAACAAAAGTAATGTCATCCCAACGCACGAAAGCATAACTTACCTAATGACGATGAACCCCTACTGGCCACTACAAGCTTAACACAAATACAGGAGGTTGTTCGAATCTCATGTAGGCATTGTAAAGCGAGCTGTCTACCCAGGCTCGACTTAAACAACTTTCCTACTTTTTCAAGAGGCTATGACTTAGATCCGCAACAACATTTACTAGCCTTCTATGATGCCCATGCATGGAACAACATTGATAATGGCTGGCAAAAACTTAAGCTCTTTCCTATGACACTCTTTGGCCAAGAAAAAATATGGTATAGATCACTAAAACCAAATTCAATACGACATTGGTCAACAATGGTAGAACTCTTTAATGAAAAATATCAAACCTACACAAGAGTGTCAGCCTTGAGGAAACAAATCCAAGGATGGAAACAAGCACAACATGAACCCTTGGACATGGCCTTAGAAAGATATTATGCACTATTAAACAACTGTATAGGCCATGGGTTTTCCGAGGAAAGGCTAATGTACTATATTATTGATGGGCTTCGTGATACAACAAGAGAGACCTTAGGAATGTATGCCCAAGGTCAACTATACGAACTACGAACCCATCAAGTCCAAGAGCTTATTAAGCGGGTAGCAAAAGAAGAAGGAGAATTGGCTGGATGGAAGAGTGTTGAAAAACATCAACGGGACCATAATCTTAACTTAACAAAGGTCCATGATCATAAAAAGGAGAAATCAACCAATCTCAAGGTGGAAACATCATCTTTGCCAACACAACAAACATTAGAAGAAGTTGAGGAAAAGATCAATAAGATGTTGGGATGGATGTATCAAAAGTATGGAGAATTTATCAACATTATTCGAGATAGAGTTTTAACAACCCAAGAAGCAGGAAAAAATAGTAGACAATCGAGAAGAAGGGATAAGGAAAATAAGGGCTCAACTATNGTTGTTACATTTACATGAGCATTAGAGAAACACGTTACATCCAGAGTTCGTATAGAGATACTGTGTTCGATCATAGTGACAACAATCCCAGTCGTGGGGGAGACCACCCTTAGACTGGAGACACCCTTCATATTATCCGAATCCCAACGCTTATCTAGTTCAACATCTTGTTTCTCCAACTAGGCCATCATACTCTATTGCACCACGTTACTATTCTCCACAATACTATCAGCCCATACCTCCAACACAACCACCACCTTGTGCATCTTATACTTCTCCTAATTTTCAACATTCTCATACTTTCCCTCCTTCCACATTACCACAAACTATTCCTAAGGTGTTTGTGCCACAACAACAACCCACGAATGCTACTTGTGCTACTACTACCAATAGCAGTGAGAAGCCTCCTCAATATCAAAAGCGCCCCTTCTTTAAACATAACCATAAGAAGGGACAACATAATTTCGAGGCCACTGCATCCTCCAACTTAGCACAAGCCCAACACTATGGTGCACCCTTACCTTCGAACCCAAAGCCTCATGTTACTTCATCAGGGCCACCAACTAACACTCCAACAACCATATGGCCCAATGAACACAACCATGGGAGGCATCATCCCAATCCTTGCATACCATCTAATGGTCCCAATCATCATAGTGGGTCAACTCGTTATCCAGAAACTACATCATATAAATTGCCCCACTATGCTTACTATAATCAAGTGTGTGAACCCCGATGGGGTAAGTATGACCAAGTTGCAATGCTTTCAACATGCAAGGATCCTTACCCTTCATTTATTAATCCTTTCCATACTCAACCATTTAGTTATGGGGGATACCCCCCATTCTAGTAACAAGCAGGATTAATAACCATTTTTCATTTTCTTTGATTTTATAACTTTTTGTTTTCCAGTCTTTCATTTTTTAACTTCTTGTTTTATCTTTTTGCCTTTTTAGTATTTTTGTATTTTTTTTAAATTTTTTATAAGTAATCTCATCTACTAATAAAAGACTCATGTGGATCATTGGTTGAGGTGTGTTCTATGTTATCGAGTCTCGAGTGGTTAATTATTTGGATAGTGAGGCCATTACATCCACTCATCCACTCTACAAATAAGAGGTTCTGTTCGAGGGTATAGTGATATTCTTGACATTCTTAAAACTTCAAATTAATTTTGCATTCATTGTGCCCAGAATGAAGAAGGATGGACCAAGAGGGAATGATTAGGGTGTGACATCAAGGGGACTTGCAGATTCTCTTTGGTAACGTCTGTGAGAGTTATCATGCAATGTAGTTGTACTAAGATCCTTGTAGATCTAATGAAAAATGGGAGTAAGAGTAATCAAAAGGGCACTAAAAAATCCAATGCTATTCTAGGGGGTCCCACTAGAAAGACATGCACTGATGCCTGAAGGTTGGCAACTTCTCTAGATTCAGTAAAGGAACAAAGTGAAAAAGAAAGAAAATAAGAAAAAGAAAGTTCCACAAAATAAAAATCACTCCTCCCTTGAATAAAACGCCAAGTGATCATATGCCTTGTTGTTATGGTACTCTCATAGTTGCTCATCATGAGATGAAAAAATGCGATGTCACTGATTAGAGGAATGGACTTGGTCTTGATCTTGGAACGGTGGGTTAATGACACGTTAATCATCCTCACACGTAGGATTCACTATGCCCAGGGCTAGTTACCTCATGTCCCAATCTCTACGACCCCTTCTATACTTTGTCTCACCTCACTATTCTAGTAATTGTAACTCATGTCATGTGTAACATAGAATTCTTACCTCATTCTGGTGATGTTTACATGTGTGTGTTTTGTGGAATCAATGCGGATTACATTTAACCCTTCTAGTGTCCATGGACACTTTAAGTGTGGTTACACAAGGGCATTATAGGTAAGAACCTGCTTTGGGGAGAACCCACTTGTGTAATCTTTTGCAATCTTCACTTATGACATAGCTCACACACACCATTTCTTACCCTTAGTATAATTTTAACAATTTTCTTTCCCTACTACTATCCCTCTGAATAATAACGTTCTTATGTACCATTACATAACCTTTTTCTTACCACCCAAGGTTTTATTGATAAAATCCACACCATCATCATTAATTGTGCCTTTCAAATTAATGGACTTACCCTAGAAATTCTTCATAATAGCCCAATGTCCTTAGTTACACTGTTGATTTCAAGAAAATCCTTTAAAAATTTGGTATTTTTATTGTTGTTGTTGTGCCTCATATCACTAGGGATGAGATATCGCGTACGCGATATTGTGTCGTCGCAACCTATAAATAGGTGACCCCCCGCAATACTTAGCATCATTTTTGCCATTCACATGGGGGAGTTTTTGAAATTTTTTCTCTACAACTTGCGATTGAGTGGCCCTTGCTTTTCTCACTATACCGCACTCATTGGTACTGCAATTTTAATTCTGTTTGAACCTGCTTGAACCTGGAGTGTTCAGCTTAGTCGTGGGGGAGGGACACTTGCCGAAAAGTGCCTAAATTTTTTGAAATTTATCATCACCCAAAGGACATCATATAGGGTAATTAACTATAACACTTAGAATATTTGTGCCCAAAAATCATTTAATCCTTAGGTATACCAGGAAATTAAAACTGAAAAACCACCTAAGTGAAATGGACTCATTATTACAATCTTTCAGGCAATGTCACATGGAGATAAAATGAATTAATTAATTAAGGCTAGCAGTAAGGTATAACTTAATTCAAAAACAACCTTACTAACGCTTGGCCCCATGTGATTGCAGATGGCCCCGAAATGTGGACAACAGGGAGGTCCTACTCAAGGTGGGGGCAAACGATCTCGGAGAGGTGGAAGACAAGGTCCTGCTAGATAACATGCAGAATAGGAGGAGAAATCATTCAACATTCATCAAGAAGAACCTCCTACCGAATGGTCCAGGCAAGCAGAAGGAGGAGCTGCTACAACACCTGAACAGGGACAACAACTCACGTTGCCCCAATATTACGTTCAGGCCATCCATGAAAAGTCCACATTCACTACGGTGATTGTGAAGTTGAACTTCAAATCTTTTGCAAGGTTCACTCCTGAGCCCGTTAGGGATCATCTCAAAGGATCCCCATTATGGTCTACCCTCTCTGAAAGCGATGCTTGGTACCTAGGAGAGACATACCAATTTTGGCACAATAGGGAGCAAGGCACCACTGTCAATATTTTTTGACAGTTGACTTCTCTACGTAGGCCATTTCAGAAGTGTTAAACCTTCCGAATACAGGGCCCAAAGTTGCTCAGTTATCCATTCGTTCAGACCCCGATGTGCGAAAGGATTGGTTGGAGAAGGCTTATGGTAGAGATAAAACATTTGGTGAGTTGACAATGGAAGAGAGGATTTACTTTAAAATTGGAACATATCACCTCTTCCCCACAAAGGGCTTGAAAAGAATATCAACGTATGCGGCTAGAGGATGTACAACGTTGATGGGAAAGGTTAACACTAACCTACCCCATCTATATTTAACAGAGATCCTGAGGCGGTTCAAGGAACGAAAGATAGGAAAGATGGCATTGCCTTTCCCTTGTCTTATTAGAAAGCTTTGCTAATGTGCTAGTATTTGGGGGTATACCAATGATGTCCTTCGAAAAGCCTAGACTGCTTCATATGCTGAATTGCTAAAGGTGCTAGTTCCAAGGAAAAGCATTGGTGAAGAGTTGGAACCAGAACAAGAAGAAGAAAAAATGGTTGGACCAATTGCAACTCAACTTGCAGGACCCAGTCAACCTCCAGGCATAGGTCCTAGCCAACAATAGGAAGTAGGGCCTAGCATAGGCTAGGATCAACCGCCACTGCCGCAAGACTACAGACCATCAATGAGCCATCTTAGGGCCATCACTGAGACGGTCAGTTGGGGAAGTCGTGATGACGCAAACCTCTTCCACGTCATCGATGATGCCATTCAGCCTACTATGTCATTGGATCGCATAAGGGGTGAAGTCTCTATTCACATAGGAGGAGGGAAAAGTAGATGGTCATAACAGATCTCAGGAAATGCAGCATCTTTCTAGGTGCAATTAGAGACTGGTGAAGGGGCCACTGTGGTGGTCATGCAACACCAGAATGCCGTAGGAGCTGCATAAGTGGTTGCTGATCACATCAAAGAATCCTTCATCGTACCTGTTGTGCCACTAGTAGATCTCACAGGAGCACGGGATGCTCAAACTTTGGCTGGAACCTCAATGACTCCTGCGGAACATGAGGATGCGCTTGATCGATTGCTACAAATAGGGAAAGTTCTGACGTCCCCGTTTGACATCTCTCAGGATGTTATAGTAATTCAGTCAGACCTGATTTCCATGAAGGGGAAGCTGGTCTTAACAGAAGTGAGGGCCGAGCATGTGGAAGCAGAAGTGTAGAAACTATAAGAGTAGCTCATGGCCTTACAAGCAGCACAGCGGGACCCTCTGCAATTTGTTCCCATAGACCAGCTAGATAATTTTAGAACTGAGCAACTAACAAAGTTCATCGCAGAGAATAAAAAGGTGGCTGATGAAAAGGAGAAGGTTGTTTGGGATGCCTCTACAGCACAGGCACAAACTCATGTGCATCTTAAGGCACTCAAGGCCTTACAAGAAGAAAAAAAGTAGCTCATTGCAAACAACCTTTGGTTGACTACTGCAGAAAAGCAAAAGAATGTTCTTGAGGAACACTTCCATCAATTACGAGAAAAATTCATCTGGGTNGATCAATACTATCAGTGCTCAACACACTGACTAGCAAGCCGTATTGGACACATATGCCTTCACCCACCAAGCAGAAGTTAAGAGCCGAGACCTGCAGATTTAGGATTTGATGGAATACATGGAATTGACAAACTTGAGATATGCCAACCTTGCCATGTTAACATCAGGGTGCCCGAGGATAGAGCTCGAGCAGTAGGTAGCAACCACCCACATCAAATACGAAGCAGAATTTGCAGAACACAAGAAGCTGGTGGAGAAACTGGAAGTTGCAAATTCTGAACTTAAGGTGGTGAAAGCCAACTACCAAGGCTAGAAAGGTGTCACAATAGACTTGGCTCGATGGCTAATAGATTTTTAGAAGTACAAGGATAAAGCCAGAGCCTATGAGGAGGAACGACGGGTGTTCGCGGCTTGGTATGTCAAGGCCAATCAAATGTTTCCACAACTATCCTATCCGTGGGAAGTGCCTACTCCATCAAATATTAGAACATTAGCTTGGATAGCACAAGACCCTAAGATCAAAGAGGAGAAGCTCCAAGCCATACTTCAGCGTCATCAAGGCTCAAAACCTAGAGCACAAGACAAAGGAAAGGCACCAATGGAGGAGCCACCACCACCTAGAACTACATGAGTTCCATGCAATTTTGTAGATGTAGAACATTTGCGTTGTGTCTTTATTTTGTTTTCATTTCACATTGTGGCATAGTCCCATTTTCACAATCCAATAATCCCATACCTATCCACTGTGTAATAACTATAACTCAAGGACAAGTTTTAACTTGTAGCTAAGTCACGATATCGCAGCCCGCCACCAGTTCTATAAATAAGAGGTAGCTCTCCCTTGTTTGGATCTAGTTTTAGTCTCGTAGCGAAGCTCTAGCATTTTTTCCCTTCTAGAGATAGAATAATTTCCTAGTGTTTGCCTATAGTGTGGTGATTGTAATTGTACAACATCCTTATTCAAGTGTGACGTACTTGGACACACACATGACCAAAAATAAAGATCGAGATTACTTCATCATTGCAACATTCACTTAGTTTAATTAATTATTTATTTAATTGCTATTTACTACTTTCTTTGTTAATTTCTCTTACCCTTATCTCATGTTAAATGCAGAATGAGTATGACTTAATCATGAGCATTTAAGTGTGACTATTTGGTAACCTAATAGTGTACCTAGGCCATGCACTTGGTAATCCCAGTGGTAGTCGTGCACGAGGTCCAAGATGTGTACGGATGATTAAGGAACAGATGCTCATTGCACTTAGGCTAGTTTAGATTCCTTCTCATCCTCTCTCTCCTAGATTAGTTAATATTACTTTCCATTGCCTTCAGGAGTAGCATTAGATTAGAAACCCATCATACACCTCACTCTGGACTAAATCATATGTGACAAAGATAATACTAGTCCAGGTGGGAAGACAACAAACTGTGACCTAAGGCTAACTGTCTAGATGCCACAACTAGTTTGTTTGCGGAGTTCAACCGGATCGTGCATGTAACACTTGTATTCATATGGTTGAGTGTAGGGGTACCTCGCCACTCATCAGTTGAGCGTAAGGATACCTTTGCACTTATCACTTCCCATCCTTGAGCCTAAAAAACAAAAAGAAATGAATATTATAGAAAACAAATTAATTGTTCAACTTTTATGGGAAGCTTTTTTCCCTGAAGTTGTAGGTAAAAAGATACATCTTTGAGAATCTAGTGCTTGACTCCTGAAGAGAGGTTATAATTATGCTCTTACTACTGGAAAATAACTGTATAGTGAGGCTTCTAAATATAGTAGAGAACAAGAAGTCTACAATAATTCCAAATACAAAATAAGAAAGTAGATAAAGTAGGCTAATCACCAAGAATGACTTCATTGATGTTTAGCTAAAAGTTACAAATTTTAGATGTCCATTTCCAAGCATGCTAAGTAATAGGAAACTTCAAAAAAAAAGAAAAGAAAATGAGTCTTAACTTCTATAAAGAGAACACTAAGGAGACATATTTATCATATACTTAATATGAGTTTTGATAAGAAGACCTATGTGAATAAGACACCATAAAAAATACAAATTTTACAAAACATATAAGCTTTCCAAATATCTTTCATTTTCCTCATCCAAAAGTGTGATAATAATTGCATTTTCTAGGCCTTATTAAATTTGTTATGATTAAGATAATTCTTTGTAATAATCTTGTAAGTAACTTTCGAGTTAAAAGGAAAAACATATCTATTATCATTCCAAAAAAGATTTAGAAAAGCTTGATGCAAATTGTTGTTCACTAAAACTAAATTCTCAAAATTAGAAATTAACTTTTCAAAATTATTTTTCTCATTTCTATTTAAGCCATAGAAACTAGAAGCCTTATTCTAAGTAATCCATCTATCATGCATACATACACAAGAAACTACAATAATACAAAATGTGCTCTAAGTAGTACACAATGTAGATGCATTAGTAGTCCAAGCTTGTTCATTAAAAGGAAGTAGCATGAGCTAATTTGCTTAAGAATATCTTTTGAAACTCTAATATGATTGTAATTCCAATATTTACTAAGCTTGAACCATGTCTTCCAAGTTTATTTAAGAATTTGAGAACTAAAAATAGAAATGGCATAAGGAAAAGGAAGACACTAAAAAAAGTAGACCAATTGTTATCATTATTAGGTTTTTATTACATAAGTTTGTTTTTTTAAAAATGAGTAGTTGAATGTTATCTTTGTTAATGCACTTTGCAATCCATTTTCCAATAAGAGAAATACCCTAGTTATAATAATTAATGAGACTAAGTCCTCCATCTTTCTTAGTACTATTGCAAATATTCCAAGCAATGATGCTTAGTAGACCAAAGAAACCAATGGATAATACAATCAATTCTATCATAATAAGTTTAAGAAGGAGCCCAACAATTGGAGTAATAAACATGAGTTGATTAAAGCATTTGCTTAATAGCTAAAACTTTTCCAAGAAGGGTGAGCTTTATTTCTTTCCATTTTTCAAGCTTATTTGCAATTTTATCAACAACATAATTCCATAAAATAGTAAGATTAGGCTTAATCGAAAAAGATATTTCTAAAATTTTGAAGATAAAATCTTTTTTCAAGATTTTCCAAGGCCTGACAGTAACCCACTCATCAATATTACCATTACAATAAATAATATATTTTTGCCAATTAATATGAGGATCAGATAACATGTAGTAATCATTTACTCTAGTTAAAAGAGCATTGATATGTTGTAGAGAATTATTGATCATAAAAAAAGAATCATCTACAAAGTGCATGTTAAGCAATTGCGTACCTTGATCATTAGTTGAAATTCCCTTAATGATATTCCTTTATAGATCAATATGTAGATTATGTGAAAGAGAGTTTGTAAAAATAATAAAAAGATAGGAAGTTAGAGGGCAATCTTGATGAACTAACTATTGAAGAGAAAAAGAGAAACATAATGTAGAATTAGTAGCAACTTAAGCATTAGCATTAGTGAGCAGGGTACAAACAAGATGAATAAAATAATGACCAAATTTGAGTGTATAAAGACAATAAATAATAAAATTCCGTTCAAGCCTATCACAAGCTTTTACATAATCTAACTTAATAAAAGCAATGTCTTGGTTAGTATAAAAAGGCCATTGCATTCCCTCTCAAGCTACAAGAACATTACTTAAGATATGTGTGCCTTTAATAAAACTAGTTTGCTAAGGTATGATAATATCTTCAATAACCTTTTGAATTTAGCAAGTCATGCATTTAGCCAAACTTTGATAAGTATTGTTAAGAAGAGTAATAGACCTCTAATTACCAATATGTTGAAAATCTTCATTCTTAGGAAGAAGATGAACCATACCTTTATTAATATTTTTACCAAGAGAAACCTTTTTAATGGCTTTTTGGAAAACATGAAAGAGATTATCTCCATCGATGTCCTAATGCTTCTTTAAAAATTCAATTGGAAAACCATCAAAACATGGAGCTTTATCATTTGTTAAACTCAAGGTCACTACTTTGATTTCTTCTATTGTAATTTTAGCTTCAAGATTTCTTCGATGCACTTCTTTTATAAGATGAAAAATATGTGTACTAGAGGCTTGAAAAAATTTCTTGCTAAACTCTTCGAAAGAAAAAATAGAAGAAATATGATTTGTTAAAAAACTATTAATAGTCTTGTGATATTTAATGATGGAATCATTTATATAAAGTGATTCTAGTTTACTTACTTAATCCTTCCCTTTTAAAAATTTGAAACATTTATTACAAGATTAATCTTCAATAATTAGCTAAACCATGTGACATTTAGTGAGAGCACTTTTAGCTTCAAAAGCATTCTAACATTATTTAGCATAATGAGCTTTAGCCAATGCTTTTTGAGTTTCAAAATCAATGGGATTATGGTCTTAAAGAATTTAATTTTGCTTAATATATTTTACAAGATCTTCTTCAACTTGACACTTATGCTTAGCAAATTGGTTTCCAAATCATCTAGCATCATTTCTGACTAGGAGTCAATTCAACTAATATCATCAGTAGGCTTTCTACTGCATTTCATGAAGACTTCAAAATATTTTTCATGATATGTGCTATGAACATATTAGCATTCATCTGAAAAAGCTCATGCTTTTGAGAGGAAGAATTAATTCTAGAGAAAAAAATACTGATAAGAAAATGGTCTAACAAAGTAGTATCTATATGTATGATAAATCATGTTTTTCATCACTTCGATATTGGGGTGGCCATGATATCGCAGCCCAAGATGCGATATTGTACATTCGATATTGCAGGGTTACTCCTGGGTCTATAAATATAATGCCCAGGCATACAATTGGGAGTAAATTTTTATTAGTCAAGTAGCAAAACTCTTGTAGTTTGTCCATTTGAAAGTTAGAATATTTTCCAAGCACCTGTAGTAGGAGGTTAAGTGTGAATGGATTTTTATTCAAGCATTGATGTACTTGAGCACAACATTGTGTTAGTAATAAAGACGAGCTCTTTGATCCATTCCTTGTAGCACTTGAGATTTTCTTTCTTATGCATTTATATTTCATGAAAACTATAGTAATGTTATTTATGTAGTAATTAATTTTGATTAATCAAGAAACTTATTAAGATACACAAGCACGACCCCTTTGAGTTTACGTGTGACACTTGGTAGCTCAGAAATGAATAGTGTTTGATAGCCCAATAGTGTTTACATGAAGTTCAGGATGTGTCCGGGAAGTGGGATTGGTTACTTGTGATAGGCTAGATTAGACTATAGTTTACTTAGCAGTTAATCACTCTCATTTTTAATCTCTTACTTTTATTCTTGTTCTAGATGAGTAATTCCATAAAAACACAAAATAATAAAAATCATATGCCTCAATCACACTTAACCATATAGTTGCATTCCACAAGTGGGACTGGGAAGACAATGAATGAACAACACACATACATTATTTAGCTCTAATGTACTTAGTAATTATAGTTTGTGGAATTTGATCAAATTGTACATGAATGCTTGTGATTCGTATGGTTGGGCATAGGGGTACCTTGCCACTTATCATCGGCACCTTTGCCGAGGACTGTAGTTCTTTGTGCACTATCTAAACATAGTGAAATTTAGTAACCTCATTGTTTGAACCCTAAGAGTCAAATCTTACGAAAAAAAATTATTGTCATTAAATTAAATCTCAATTGCACATTGTTTATTAACCTAAAATGTCTTCTTCTCACTGGAGCCTAGCTCTACCCATGACAGTTCAAGTGCCTCAATAATACCAGGTGGTATATGCTCATCCCGATGAGTATGTACCAGACTTTACCTTCATCTTGCATCAAGATGAATTGATGTGATGGTGAGATATGAAAGGCAACATTGTGTTACCACTTGACTGATCTGTTTTAGCAATGCTCCAACTAATGCTCACACAACATGGGCTTTAACATCTCCATGGAGAATATGAGATGCAAGATCTTGAATTAAGGGATTATCATTCCATTAAAGTGAAAAAATTAAGGGATCGGCAGCTGGAGCACCAACACAAGCTTGTGAAGGGAAAAGGGTCAAATATCTTTCCACCTCCACTTGGCCCAATGGATGAAGGTGACTACTTCTTTAGTGACTCTCCTCTCTTTGACTTTGTTCAAGGAGCCCTCAACCAGAATGTACAATCTATAATCCATAATCTGAGTTCTGGTCAAAATGGATCCAATGATAAAAATGGATCTGGAGAAGTAAGTTAGGAAAAGGGGGAGAAAGGAGATCATGATTATGATCGTGGTTGTGAGCATTGAAGGAAGGGTGATAGGAGTTAGTGTGGAACAAGTTTTCCTTCTTCTTCCCCTTCATCATCATCATCATCTTCTTCATCTGGTTCAGATTGTGGCCATAGAAGAAATAACCATGATGGAGGTAACTGATGGGACCAAAATAATAGAAGGGATCATTGGGACAATCGTGACCAAAGATGTGGATGAGCTAGATAGGCCCATCATTAAGAAAGAAGGGCTAGTATGGAACATCATAGACACCACCATCATGGCCTTGATGAACCTCTATTTGCTACTCAGGGCATGTTAAATATTGCAAAGGCTATAAGGATTTCAAC
>MNCI01018493.1:106333-122771 GCA_015680685.1 Gnetum montanum
TTACAAGGCTCATTCCCAACAATTTGCAAGTAAACTAGGGAACTCTTGGGATTAACTAATTTTCTGGGTAGGTTACCAGCTCAAATCCAATCAGATATAGCATGTATTAACATTAGAGTATAGATTTAAGAGAGATTTTGGTTTGAAGGCGACTCGGATAAAAAGAAAATAGAGGAAGGTGGAGTAGGGTTACCAACCACTGATGTGTCTAAGGGCTTTGGTGAACTGCAAGGTCAAAAGAAGGGTCTCTTCTTTGTTCATGATTTCAACCCACTGAATGGGTTAACCGATTGTAGGTTAATTGCCCTTGTAGCATTTCTTTGTTGTGGTTGTGCAGGCAATTCACCCTGCATGGATGGAGCAGGTGGTAGTTGTCTAGGAGGTGGAGGAGTAGGTGTAGGAATAATAGGTGCATAAGTGTAGTAGGTGGCATCCCTTCGTGGACAAGGTGATTGGTATGTTTCAAGAGGATAGTGATGAGATTGGTAAATAGTAATATGACTAGAGGAGTCCCTTAGAGATGAAGGCTATTGAACATAGTAACCCTAGGGATCTGGTCGCTGATAAGTGTATTACTATCTTGGAGGTGGTAATGCCCATGATTGTGGTTGCTGCTGCGGTTGGTACAATTCATAGGATTGCAGAGGAGTTCCACTTGGATAGTATTACTGTGATTGGTAGAACTGTCAAGGATTGCCTTGTGGATAAGGCAATATTTTGGGTGTTTGCCTTTATGCAAGTCATGGATGTAAGGCATNTCTATTTTCTTTTTATCCGAGTCGCCTTCAAACCAAAATCTCTCTTAAATCTATACTCTAATGTTAATACATGCTATATCTGATTGGATTTGAGCTGGTAACCTACCCAGAAAATTAGTTAATCCCAAGAGTTCCCTAGTTTACTTGCAAATTGTTGGGAATGAGCCTTGTAAAACTCTTCTTGACTCTAGTTCTAGTATTAATTTGATCTCACATGAGATGTACACAATGTGGGACCTTCCTCCCTTGAAGAAGAGTAACATCCACTGGAATTGGTGAACCAATCCATCATTGTTCCATTGGGACTGGTTGAGGACATCATCACCACTATTTGTGGGTGGTCATATCCTGCTGATTTCCTAGTGATTAAAGTGGAGAACTGCAAGGGGAACTTTCCAATCATTATGGGAAGGGCAAGGCTAAGTACTGTTGATGTCAAAATAGGCATTAGAGATCTTTCCTTAGAAATATTAAAAGAAAATGAATTTGGGATCAAGAAGAAGAGAGTTCCATGTATTCCATACAACGATTTAGGGTGCCATTGTGTGTAGAAGTTATGGTCAGTAAAGCAAACATCTATCTCTGCATGCAAGCAGTGTGCACTGGAAGCTTATACCTAGAGATGTCTATATGCAACAGCCACAAAAGAAGAAGGCACCCAGTAGCTGGTAGCTAATGTAAGCAGTAGCACATTATGCATGGAACCTACTGAGGGCCTAATGTACGAATTTGTTGCAAGTATTGATGAAATTGAGTAAGTTCAACACCAGCTCTCTGAAGAAGCAAATGATGATGTTAATTGGGGTGAGTTGGAAACTCTTGATAATTTTAAACAAGAGCCCATTGAATTGAAGATGCTACCAGCTGGAATGGAGTACGTATTTTTGAAAAATGGGAGGCTGATTATCATTAATGCCAAGCTTGCTACAGAACATAAGAAAATGTTAATAAAAGTTATGGAAAAGTGGTCAACAGTCTTTGCTTGGTCATATTCTGAACTTACTGGGATAGATCCAAGAATATGCCAGCACCAAATATACACCGACCCCACCGTCAAGCCAAAACAATAGCCACAACGGTGTTTGAATCCCAAGTTAAAATAGATTGCCAAAGAGGAGATTGAACAACTCCTCAAAGCGAGATTCATCTACCTTGTCACTAATAGTGAGTGGGTAAGTCCACTCGTGATTGTACCTAAGAAGGGAGGTAAATGATAGGTGTGCATTGATTTTTAGCTACTCAACATGGCAACTTTCAAGGATCATTTTCTGTTACTTTTTGTTAACTAAGTGCTGGACACCATTTTAGGGCATAGCTATTACAACTTTCTTGATGGTTATAGTGGCTATAACCAAATTTGGATTACACTAGAGGACCAGGCAAAGACAACTTCCACAAGTCCTTGGGGGACTTTTGCTTACCAACAGATGTCATTTCATCTATGTAATGCCCTAGCCACATTTCAACGATTAGTTCTTAGCATTTTCCAACAATAGATTGGTAGCGATGTAGAATTTTTTATGGATTCTTTTCCTACCTACAGAGCTACATTCGAGGAAGCCTTGGACCATCTTGAGCAGGTGTTAAAGAGATGTGTTAAAACAAACCTCCGGCTCAATTGGCAAAAGAGCCATCTTATGGTCCAAGAAGGCACAGTCTTGTGGCATCACATTTCAAAAGCAAGAATCAAGGTGGACCTTGAAAAAATAAGGGTCATCTAAGGAATAACTCATCAACCTAAAATAGTCAAAGAAGTTCGATCATTCCTTGGTCATATTGGCTACTACTGATGATTCATCAAGAATTTTTCCAAAATTGCCAAGCCATTGGTAGAATTGACAAAGAAGGATGCATCATTCTTTTGGACCCCTACATGTGAATTAGCTTTCCAACAATTAAAGAAAAAGCTTGTTGAAACCCCTATTCTTCAAGTACCAAATTGGTCCAGACCGTTTCATGTGATGACTGATGCATCAAATTATGCTTTGGGGGTAGTGCTTACATAGATGGATGATAAAAGACATCCATATTACATTCATTGTGCAAGTTGGAGCATTGCAGGTGCACAATTGAACTACACCACCACAGAAAAGGAATTGATGGCAATGGTGTTTGCTTTAGAGAATTTCAGGCACTATGTGCTTGGCTACAAAGTGTTTGTGCACACAGATCATAGTGCCATCAGATTTCTAATAAACAAACCAATGGTGAGCCCCTGTGTCATATGGTGGCTCATGATTTTGTAGGAATTTGATCTCATGATGATAGATCCTAAAGGTGTGGAGAATGTGGTTGCGGATCACTTATCATGACTAAGATGGGAAGACAAAGAGAAAGAAAGCCCTTTATCCGATTAATTTCTTGACGAATCTCTCCTTGCAGGTGCTATTAATGCACAAATGCCCAATGAACCAAAATGGTACAACACCATTCTCACTTATCTACTCAAGTAAGAACTATCGCAAGGGCTGGACACTAGAAAGAAATAATAGTTTCTTCATTGGGTCAAATATTTCATGGAGATTAATGAAAATATTTACAAGGTTTGTCCCAATGGCTTGGTACGTTGTTGTGTCCTTGATACAGATCAACTGTGTGTTCTTTAAGATACTCACAAAGTTCCTTGTGTGGGCCATTATGCTAAAAGATACATGACCATAAAAATCCTCATGGCAGGGTATTATTGGCCAACAATTTTCAAGGATGCACATCAATTTGTCTGCGCTTGTGATCATTGCCAGAGGGATGGTGGAATGAAATCTCTAATGGAGAGGCCACAATAATGGATACAACATCTTGAGCCATTCGATATTTTGGGCATTGACTTTATGGGTCTCATTGCACCTTTATCAAATGGAAAGGCATATATAATAGTCGTAGTTGACTATTGTATCAAGTGGGTAGAAGCAATAGCCATCACTGACTGTACATCCATCATTGCTACTTGGTTTGTATAAAAAAACATCATAAATAGGTTTGGTATACCTTGTGCATTAATTTCTGATAATGGAACTCACTTTATAGGTGCCACTTTCCAGAAACTAATGCAACGGTTGGGGGTTGAACATAAACTCACAACACCATATCACCCCCAAGCCAATGGTCAAGTTGAGGTCACTAATCGGGAGATTAGAAAAATTTTAACATGTACCATTAGCAAATACCAAAGGGACTAGAGAACTAAATTAAATGATGCCCTTTGGGCCTATCGCTCCACATGGAAGCTTCCCATAGGTTATTTTCCCTATGAGCTTGCGTATGGAAAACTACGAACATTGCCCATCCAATCTGATCTCTTTACACTCTCTACAGCTTGTGATCTTGACCTAGATCTAAGTCTAGCACAGAAAGAACGATTAATGAGTGTTAACTTACTAGATGAAAATCAGTTAATGGCCCTATCATCCAATGAAATGAATAAGGTATTCAACAAGAAATGCCATGACCTCAAAATAAGAAAAGTCAAGTTTCAACTATGAGACAAGGCTCTCTATTAGAATCCTGCACATGTACCCCAACGAACCAAATTTCAAACATTGTGGGAAGGACCTTACATCATAGATGAGCCTTTTTCATTTGGGGCCATGATCATCTACAAACCTGATAGCCCAAATAAGAAAAAACTAGCCAACATTCAACAAATAAAACCTTTCCATGAGCCTAAGCCAACTAACACAACAAACATCTCGTTAGATGGACAACCATGCTCAATCTTTCGAATCTCTTCCTTCCAACTTAGTCATGGGGGAGATGGACATCCATATTAACACCTTTGGAAACTCCTCAATTTTTGACTTTTTTTCCACATTTTTGATTTTTACAACTTTTTGTTTTCATTTTCTTTGTTTTACATCTTTATTTTACATATTTGTATTTTTAAGGTGATTAGTCTTTTCTTAGTTTTTGTTTTACACCAATGTTAATATATTCAAGATTTATTATCCACTCTTTTACTTTCTTTTATGGTTATGTTTGCTTGTGTTTGATGTGTTTCTCTACTTTTTCTGCTAATAAGGTGGCAAGTACAATGGTAATGCACTACTCAATGGTGGTATGCTCCATTTGTAATTTGATTGTTGATNTAAGCTTTTCACCATTTTGCATCATTTCATAATAGGAAGTCAAATAAGTCCTTGCATGGTGTGGTCCTCATCACAAAAAAGAAAAAAAGAAAGAAAGAAAGATGAGGATTCAAAGCACACCCCTTGGACAAAATAAATGTGAAAAATGCATGGGTCTTTACATGGTGTGGTTCCCATTAAAAAAAACATGGGAATTCAAAGCACACCCCTTAGACCAAATAAAATGGCTACAAGCACTTGTTATGAGACTTTTCTTGTCTCCTCTAACTAAGGCCCTTTCTCACTTCCTATCTTCACTCCAATTTAGAAAAATGGTTGTTTTGTCGGAGCATTCTTGTGTCTCAGGGGATGGACTTGCCTTAGAATATCAATGCAAAGTCACTGAAAGTGATTAGTTTTAATCTGGACTGAGGAAGGATCCTACCAAGTCAATTAATCACAAACTCCACAAGGGACTGTATGTGACCATAATTAGGAACTCCATTCCACTCTCTCTTCCATCCATATATGCTTTTCATGCCTCACCTCACTGCTAGTTTCATGTTTTGATTTAATGTTTTGGTTTGATGTGTTAGGTTTCTTAGTCAGTTACTTTTGGGTTGTTGTACTTAACTTTCCATAACCATTAATCATCCATGGTGCCCACGGACTCCTTGGTTTGAAGGTATGCAAGGGAATAAAAGGCTTGTGCCTACTTTGGGGAGGACCCACTTGCATATCTTTTGGTTTGGTTAAGTTAAGTTCTTTACCTTTAGACATTATTACAATCAAATTCTTTTTATTTACCCCATCCATGTCATCCAATTGTATGCACCTTCACAACTATCTCTAATGAACTTCTTTTTATTGTTGTGAATACCCTATTTTCAGTACTCCTTGTTAAGCTTTTTCTGAATTATTTGTATCACTTCTCTTATTTAACCCATTCATCAATCTTTCCACTAACAACATCAAGCAACCAATCTATCACAATCACAACCTAGCTAGATAAAATCACCAACGAGACAAGGTACTCAGCCATTATCTATTGTACTATAAATACTAATCCTTGGTTTTGTTGTGATTATAGTGGAAAGCATGGATTGGAAGCGAGAATTTCATCACCAAGGAGGATGCAAGCATATTACTTGTGAGAGATTGTTCATGACCACTGGATCTCTTCTACCTCTCCCTCATTCTTATGTTGCGAAGAGTGGTTGAATGTTCTTTCGATCTATTGGTGTTATTTCCTATTGTCATGAACACCTAATGTTATACACCATTGTCATATTGTATGCTCGGGCACTTTTTATTTGTCTATTTTCTCTGTGTCACTCTACATGTTAGTCAAATAAGTCCACGTCCCCTATTATATTTTGTAAAGGACTTGTTCCTGTTCTTCTATACTTGAGGATGATTTTTCATTCAGTCATGGGGTTATGATAAATCTTGTTTTTTATCACTCTAATATTGGGGTGGCCGCAATATCATGGCCCAAGATGCGATATCATACATTCGATATCATAGGGTTACTCCCAGGTCTATAAATACAGCGCCTAGGTGCACAATTGGGAGTATGTTTTAAGCAGTCAAGTAGCGAAACTTTTGCAGTTTGTCCATTTGAAAGTTAGAATATTTTTCAAGTGCCCGTAGTAGGAGGTCTAAGTGTGAATAGATCTTTATTCAAGCATTGATGTACCTAAGCACACCATTGTGTTGGCAATAAAGACAAGCTCTTTGATCCATTCCTTGCAGCACTTGAGATTTTCTTTCTTATGCATTTATATTTCAGGAAAATTATATTAATTTTATTTATGCAATAATTAATTTTGATTAATCAAGCAACTTATTAAGATACACAAGCATGACTCCTTTGAGCATACGTGTGACACTTGGTAGCTCAGAAATGATTAGCATTTGATAGTCCTACAATGTTCACACGAAGTTTAGGATGTGTCTGGGAAGTGAGAATGGTTACTTGTGTTAGGCTATATTAGACTATAGTTTACTTAGCAATTAATTACTCTCATGTACTTTTATTCTTGGTCTAAGTGAGTAATTCCATAAAAACACAAAATAATAAAAATCATATGCCTCACTCACACTTAACCATACATTGCATTCCACAAGTGGGACTGGGAAGAAAACAAATGAACAACACACACACACTATTTAGCTTTACTGTACTTAGTAATTATAGTCTACGAAATTTGAGCATATTGCATGTGAATGCTTGTGATTCATATGGTTGGGCGTAGGGGTACCTTGCCACTTATCAATGTACTTCTACTTTTCTTGTAGGCTTCCAAAAGAAAACATTAGAGATGTAAAATCTATTAAGTTGACAATAAATTCTATCATTTCATTCTTGATAATTATACTAAGTATAATGCTTTTTATTTGAATGAAATTAGAATAAAGAGATAACATCAAAAAGAAAATATTTTTCTTTAACTTCTTTTTCTTGAGAAGACATATTAAGAGAAAGACCACCAAGATTATCTAAATGACTTTCAATGATATTGAAATATAATCAATAATCCAAGGAACATTAGATAGACATAGAAGATATTTTTAAATCTCTAATCAATCTTTTAAACTATTAGTTATATAAATATTATAGAGTCTAAAGTTTCCTTTTTCACTATGATAAGAAATCCAAATAACTCTTTCAAGGTTGCCAAAATGAGAATTCAAAAGTTTTCTAGTCTAATTTTTATTAGAAGGAATAACAACACCTCCTTTATCAACTTCATGAATAGTAAAAAAAGCATGCAATTTTTTAAAATTCTCTTGCCAACATAACTAATATAATGCACTGAAATCTTAATTCCTTGTAGGAAAAGAGAATCTACAAATAAATGCCAATTTGAAAGATGTTCCTTGGCAATATTTGCTTATGACCTATTAGAAAGGTCTTGAACATTCTATAATAAAACTAATATTGAGATGTGGGGAATGATGTCTCCATCCTTGATTTTTCAAGCTTAGCATTTGTCTCATAATCCATGTTACTAATAAGTAAAAAAGCATTGTCTCATAGAAAAATATTTGGAATTGTAATAGAAGTAGAGAGAAAAGTAGACATCTTTGGGGTTTTTAAAGTGAAAGAAATATTTTCATTAGTATTTCCATTGTTGGTCCTTGCTAAAAATTTCTTTTTTTCCAAAGATAAATTATCTTTAGATTTAAAGATCTTATTGGCACCTTTAGAATTAAAATTATTGAACTACACAAGTCAAAACTATATAGTCATTAGTTTCATAACCATTCAAGACCATTTATAATTATTCTTAATAATTTTGTAATGAAAAGGTGTAACTTGTCATGTGAAAACTATCACAACCTTTTTACAAAATATAAGCCAACCAAGAACAAGTTACGAAGTATGAATATGAAGGAATAATAATAGAAGGTGTAGAAACAACCTATGAATTTAGAATGTAAGAAGAATCATGAGAAAGAAGAAGCAAAAAAAGAATGATAGAGTTTGTAACATGTATTAAACCTCATGTTCCAACTTATGATAGGAAGAACATCGCAAATCAGTTCACAATAAATGAAAACAAATAAATGTAAGTAAAGAAGCATATGAAATAATAACAACAACAAATCAAACTTGTAAGGAAGAATCCTTCCAACTCTTCCAAATAGAATCCTGAGAAGATGAAGTAGACATCAATCTTGTTCGTAAGATTGATGAGAACGTATTGCAAAGGATAAGAGCAATCTTTGTAGCACAAGACATGTTTCCTAAAGAGGAAAAGAAGATCTAAGATATGCCATATGTAATCTAGTCTAGTTTCTTAAATAAGAAAAGAAGGCCATGTGGAAGGTTATAATGGTTAAGTTAAGCAAAGAAAGAAAAGAAATAATTTATAAAGAAGTATTTTGTAAAGTTTAAACAATTAAGTATTTCCTCATAACAATGAGAAGAGCTAAGTTCATAATGAATTAGCTAAGAAAAAAAGCAAATCAAGAAAGACTATAGAATATGAAAAGATGTTATTACAAAGAATGAAGAATGCATTCAAGATTACCAATTTGTTAATTCGTTAAATCTACTATTAATTGTTCTCATTAATAAAGATATTTGTATTTTAGAGTTGTCCAAGAGATTTAAAACCAAACTCTAATATGGTATAGAAGAAAATTTAATGATTGCCTATGAAAATAGGCAATCATGAATCAATAAGAAATAAAATGACGATAAGAATGAAATGATATGTCTATGAAGTATAATGATTTATGAATAAGAGAAAATTATATATGGTAGTTGGTAGATCAAAGTTACATTCAAAAACTATAAATGGAGATAAGAGAAGTACAAAAAAAATCAAGAGATGATGCATTGAAGATTATTAGAGGGTAGAAGAGTTAAGGTAACAAAAAGGATGAAGTTGAGAGACATGAAGTCTATTCATAAGTAAATGGAGCTTTTGAAGATATCCCTAAAAAGAATGCTTTAAGATTCTACATTATCAAAAGGTTAGAGAAACACCAATCTAAACCATCCACTTCTTAAACATCATATTGATTATATCATCTAAATACTCGTACGAATGAAGGATAAGTTGAATGAAATTCTAGACTACATGGAAGAAAGAAGATTACACTAGAAGAAATTATGAAGACAAGAGGACATGAATCTTTAACACCCCTAGATAAATCAAGAGATAATATAATTGTAATCAGAGGATTGCATATAAGCTTCAATTTCATCATTATCATCCTAGCTTTCTCCCGAAAAAATAAGTTTAGTTATATTAGTTTTTTTTTTCACCATTCACCTCTATGAAGAGCTAGATCTTTGTTTATTTGTAATTTCTTTAAATCATGTTTGATTATTTTTTTCATGTCTTCTTTGGTGTTTCTTTTGGTGGCTTTCGTGGAATAGTAACATAGCCAACTTTATTTATGATGAGATACTGTTTGTTGTGTTGACTGGGCCTCGTCAACTAGGCCCCATCAATGCAGTTCATTATGTCAACTAGGCCTAGTCAATGTAGGGGTCTATCTTGGCCTATAAATACATGCTCACCAGTCACATTTATGGAATCATATTCATAGTAGTAGTAGAGCTCTTGCAGTTTGTCTATTTAAAAATTAGAATATTTTTTCTCAAGTGCCCATAGCAGGAGTCATTGAGTGTACATATATTTATTCAAGCACTATTGTACCTAAGCACGATAGTGTGTCTAAGTGCTACATTACAAAATTTTATCTGAGTGGATGCATACAAAATGACAGAGTGACAAAAAGACTAGATAGACTTTGAAGATAACAAAATTTACAAAATTCTTCAAGAATCTGTTGAAGATGATTCTTCTTGTTGCCGCTAGCAATGGTAGACTTCCAACATAGATTGTTATCTCGATGCTTCTCTAGCTATGTGAAACATTCTTGAAGGATAGACTGAAATTTCTTCTCATCGTCCCATGAATCTAGTAAATATGTGATGCTTGAGCTGCTGTCTTGTATGTGCTATGATTTTTCCATGGGCATATCCTCCATTGTCCCTCTCTTGGATTTACTTCCATGCTTGGCAAAAGACCTTCTTTCATAGGCATTTTTTTAGCATAACCTATAGTCACCAAAGGATCAACATTAGTTTTGGTAGTTTTTCCTTAATAATTAACCCTTTTTGAATACCTTAGTTTTCATTTAAGCACAAGGTGATGACAACATACTATGCCTAAGGCTATGAGGTAACTAAAATCATGAAGTTGTTCACATTATTTTGATCAATTACTATTAGTTACCATGATGTTTGAAAATATGATGTTAGAAAAATTTCAAAATTTCAAAATTTCAAAGCAAACATTCCTAGCCCCCATGACTAATAAGTGTAACTCCAAAAGCACACAAGTTTTCAAAGAATTAAAACCAAAAATCTAATTTAGAAGATAGCTAGGAAATATTAAACTTGAAGGATGTTTTAATAAAAAAGTAGAAAAGAGTAAAAAAAATAAAGAGTAATTGAAAGTGATGAGAAGTAGTCCCAAAATTATGCATAAATTCAGAGAAACTATCATTGATGTTTTAGAAGATGTCAAGGTTAGTTCAAAGCCATGATCAACAAAAGTTATGCACGTGGATCATCCGCAAAGCAAGCTCCTACCATAATGCCCTTGCATAACCACTTCTATAGATATTCGTGGGCATCCAAGAAGTTAAATGTAAACCATGCCTTTATTCCAAACAACACACAACTATTGTGGTTGGGATGTTGTACTACACTACACAAGAACAAAAGGCTCATAATCGTATGTAGTAGTGAGGTGAATAATGGGATGAGAAGGGATTGCAAAGATTGGGATGTAAGGTACTTGACCATGTCCACAATAGGTTCTTGTGATAAATGTGATTAAAATGATCAGCATACCTATCCATCCAAGTTCAGACCAAGTCCATATAATGTATAGTAACCTCGCATTGATGCGTTCCCTCCTACCAACCACCATGAGTTCACAACCACTCAAAGAATAATCATCACTCCAAAAAGAGAAGAAAAGAGAATAAGGAAGGAAGGGCCTTAGTTAGAGGGGCACCTTCAAGCATGGGTAACATGTCTTTCCAGCCCCGTAACCAGTGCTTATAGCCCATTATTATGTCTAAGGGATGTGCTTTAAATTTCCATTATTGTTTATTTTTTTCTCTTCTTTTTTTTTATTTTTTTATTTTTGTTTTTGTTTTATTTTTTTTTTTTTTAAATGGAAACCACACCATGCAAAGACAAAGCTTCCTTTTTATCAGTCGATGGAGGAGTGATGATACGTTCCAAAAGGAGTCATAAACCACACGAAGGAGGACAAAAAGAAAATCCAACAAGTCCCCTTGAGGTCACATCCTTTGCCATTCCCACATGGTCATTCCCTCTTTCTTCAAGGTACAATGATCATTGATTAATTTTAGTTTCATGAAAGAAGAACCAAATTGTTTCCATGAAAAAGACCTTTTATTCAAAGAACTAGAGAGATGGATGAGGTGGTATCACTGCTTTGCACAAGTACTTATCCAGTCATCTTAATAGCATAAAACAAAAATCCAACACATAGCTACATCATGACTTGGCAATATTATTAACGAAAACATGAAATACATTTATTAAACATAAAGGAAATGACTCAAGAAAAGAGAAAAATATAACAAAAAGAAAAATATTAAGAAATGGAAAACATATGAAGAATCAGAAAATTTTCGAAGATATAAGAAAATGATAAAAAATTGTAAAAAAAAATAATGTGAAAAACACTTATTAGTTCTTCAACCAGGATGGATCATCTCCCCCATGACTAATCTTATGGCTACACATTCAAGACATGGACTACACAATTCCCTAGTTATACATCATCAATTTTCCATCTATCACTGTTATTGATTTAATTAATCATGTGGTAACACATATAACATTGGTGATAGTCTCGTTTAGATCATTTTGAGACGTATCTTCATCTAGATTTGAAGGTATTTTAATTTTGGGGGATCTAGATGTATTTGCTTCTTCTTCTTGATTTTCTATTTTAATACCCAAGTCTTTGTGTTTAATATCTTTTTCCAATGTATAATTAGAGTGTAAGATATTTGTGTCTAAGTCCTCTATTTGGTCTATTTTCTTAAGTCTAGAACTAATATGTAGATCAATTATCTTCATGCACCTTTGAAACAACTTTATAGTCTCATTTTCAAGGCACTGGGTCTTGTTTGGTTTAGTGGCTGCTACGTAGAATGGTTTTTGCTCACACACCTACTCCTAAACTTTATTGTGGGCTATGTTAATATTTTTAATTTTTTGCCCATAATTGCACCCTTTACTGTTAGTGGTAATGCATGAATCTTTTTGTCTCTTGATAGTGATAGGTTCATCATTTCTATTAGGTGTTGGAGAAATGTTGGATGTTGGCCTTTATGTAGGATTAGAGGACATTGGTCATTTCTATTAGGTGTTGGAGCAACATTGGATGTTGGCCTTTGCATAGGATTAGAGGAAGTTAGTTGTGGAAGGAAGGGTGTTGCAATTAATGGCATTCTGCTGGTTTGGATGAGTTAGTAGGTCCATAATTGTTGTGCTTACACATGGGAACCATTCTAAAGAAAGGGTGTTTCCAAGATTGTGGTGGAGATCTATTGGGATTATCATTTCTGTGTATGTTTGCAACACAAGTGGGATTCTCTCATTAATGTCATGGTGCTAAAGATTCCTGTGTTGTTGGTGGTGACATATGATGGAGGAAACTATGAGAATATTGAGGATATGATGAAGGATGAGAGGTGTGAGGTGGTGGTTCTTTAGAAGATGTCATGCCACGATGATATTTAGGAGAGTGGTAGTAGTGATTTGAAGTAGAGGAAGTAGAACTAGTTAGGAAAATAGGTTGTTGAACATAATAGCCATATGGGTTTGGTTGGTAGTAAGGGTAGTGCTGGTTTGATAATGGCCTCCCCCATAACTGTGGGTTTTTCCACTATGTTAGATCATAGTGTTGAGGTTGGTAAGAAGTCCCACTAGGATGGTATGGTTGGGTGTAGGACTATCTATAATTACCTTGTGAGAAAGGTAATTTTCTAGGCATTTGCTTTTGTACAAACTTAGGATTAAATGAAAAAGCCCAATACTCATGTAGATGTAACATGATTGGGCAATAGCCCTTTGGATGGTCATATAGGTAGATGTCACATCCATCATCTTTTTCTATGGGTGAGTTTATAACCTCTTCTTCTACAGCCATTTTTCCTATTTGCTGATAAGTATTCCTAGTTGTTTTTTGGTTCTTCTTTCTCCATTTATTGTGATCACCTAATTCATTTTGTGGTACCTTCTCTTCTATAGTTTCTACGAAAGTTGTAGCTTTTTCATTTATCCACTCTAACATCTTATCTAGCCTTGCCTGGAGTTCATCAAGATATTGTTGTAGTGACAAGGTTTGTTGTGAAATCACCTCATCGAGAGTTGCCTCTTTTTCCTCATCATAGATATGGACCCTTTTCTTTGGAAGAGTTGGACCCCAGTGATATTTCGTAACATTCTCTCATTTACATAGCTCTTCTTCTTCTTTTGCCACCTACTTGATTAGCCTTTGTATTTGATGGGATTTTAGTTCATATAATTGACCTTGAGCATACATCCCAAGGGTCTCCCTCATTTCATTATGAAGCCCATCTATGATGTGTAAAAGTTTCTCTTTTTAAGAGAAATCATGGTTGGGACATCTATGTAGTAGTGAATTGTATCTATCCAAGGCCATATCCAAGGGTTCATTTTTCTTACTTTCACCCTTGGATTTATTTTCTTAGGTTGGATACTCTTGCATAGGTTTGGTATTTTCATTGAATAATTCTACCATTGTCAACCATTAGTGGATGAAACTTGGTTCCAATGATCTATACCAACTTTCAACTTCGTCTATTAGAGTCCTAGGGAAGAGCTTAAGCTTTTGCCACTTATTTTTGATATTTTGTAAGGCACAAGCATCATGGAAGGCTTGTAAGTGATGTTGTGGATCAAAATCATAGCCTTTTGAAAATTTAGGGATATTATTCATATCAAGCCTAGGTAGGCGACTTTTCCTACGATGCTTATGGGGTATCTTAATTACCTCTATGATCTACATCAGGCTCTTAGTAGCCAACAAGGGTTCATTGTCATCGAACATGGCATGATGAAAATTGCTATTTCTATTTGTCTGATTATGATAATTTTGTCTATGTCCATTTTGATATCTTTGATTTTTCCCTTGGGTTCAATTTCTATTCTTATTTCGACCTCATAGTGGAGCTTGATCTCTATACCTATGTTCATCTTTGTTAGAACTAGACATTGAAGAGGAAGAGGAAGATGTGAAACTATGAGGATTGCCATGGCATTGATGGTATTCCCCATAGTCCCTTGATTTATCTTTTTCAAGTTTTAAGGAGGTCCTTGGCCTTTAGGCCTCCCTTGGTTTAGGAGTTACTTCATCTCCTCTAGGGTTATCTATCTTAAGTGAATGAAGTCCTTAAGTATCATTAGGATGATCATGAACATATGAAACCCTTGCATGAGGTTGGTCACTTCAATTTTCTTTAACATATATCTCGTTAGTTCTCCAATGAATGTTCTCTCCATATGATGCTGTTGAGGCCAACCTCACCCATTCTAGGCATAGGGCCTTGTTTGAACAAGTTTTTTTTAAATATAAAATAAAAATATAAAATTTAAAATTTAAAAATAGAGCGCCATGAGCTTGCACATGGCCATTGTTCATGTGCTAGTGGGCTTCGTTGGCCCATAAAAGAAAAAAGATTTTAAACCGTCGAACAAGCTTCCACCCATGACTCATGACCCATGAGGATGATCCTATTTTGTTTTTTTTTTGTTTTTTTTCAGCAGCGATATGAGAAGAAAAACAAAAATAATACGTGGTAAAGACAGCTGGTGGTTTAGGGTTAGGGTTGTCTCCCTCAGGGTTGCTATAAAGAGGGAGGACGATCAGGAGATTTGGGGGGAGTGGAGGACCGAAGAGGATTTTCTGTTTAACAGAGAGAATTTTTTGTTCACCACCAGAGGATTTTCTGTTCAAACAGTGAGCATTTTTTTTTGTTCAAAAGTTGCAAGTCTCTCATGTAGGATTTTTCTTTTCAAGAGCCGCAAGTCTCTCACGCATGGCTGTTGCAGTGGACGGGGTGGCAGACAACGGAGGTCTCTCCTCTCCCAATCAGCAGGAGCACGAGATCCTGAGTAGAACCAAAAATGCAGAGCCGAGATAAAATTTAATTTAATTTCTATTTTGTTTCGTATTGATTACTGTACTCAAAAAATTGCACAAATATTTAATTTTGATTTTTAATTATTTTACTATGTTTTTCAAGATATAATAGAACTTTCCTAAAATCAAATTTAAGTTTTAATATTTTGCTTAAAAATATTATTATTATTGTTTTGTCCCATAGCCCTTTCCAACTGAGACTATTCCCAGGTTTCTGTACCCATATGGGAGGCGCCCTAGGCAATAGTCTCCTAAAACGAGTTTTCATAGGTGTTGGCGGTGTGTCCAAAATTTACGCATCAACACCCTCTTTGGTGCTAGAAGGAGAGTAGTTTCCCAACCTTTTCTTTATTTTCTTTTTATGTTTCTTTTTCTTTAAAAAAATTATCATATTTCTTAATACTGTCTATTTAATTTTTGCCTCTCTTTTTTCAATTTTATTGCTCTATTTTAGTTTCAAATTTTCAAAATTTCCAATTTTATATTCTAGCAATCCTTTTAATTTGTTTTTCTGAAATTTAATTTAGGTGATTTAAAATATCTTACTTTTTATTTACTTTTCTGAAATTTTACAATTTCAATTTTACTTTTAAAAATTTTAAAAAATAAAAAAATATAGTATTCAAATGTTTTTTTTATTTTCTTTAATTTTCACAGTTTATTAGCATTTTACATTTCTTGTTATTTTTCATTTTATGAGTGACTTTTCTTACGAAGTATCTCAACAAAGAACTCATACTCCTACCCCTAGTCAACCAGCTACTCGTCAATCTACTTTGAGAAAACAACGAGCTTCACTTTTTCCAAGTTCAATTCGTAAAAAACCTCGGACTAAGATGGCAGCCCATCAACCCTCGGCTCCCTTAGTAAGAAA
>MNCI01018493.1:127044-152388 GCA_015680685.1 Gnetum montanum
ATGAAGGACATATAGGATACCGCACATTAGTTCATAAAATTGTGAGAGCTGGTTATTATTGGCCTACTATGATTAATTATGTTTATAACCTAGTTAAGACGTGTATCCAATGCCAGATATTTAAAGGTAAAGATTCCAAGAGTTCGACCCCATTACAAGCTATAATAGAAACAAGACCATTTTCCCAATGGGCCTTAGATTTTATTGGAGTGATCAATCCTTTATCTACCACCCTACATAAGTTCATTTTGACAGCCACTGATTATTGCACACGTTGGTTAGAGGCAAAAGCAACCAAAATTGTGTCATCTCGTGAGGTCATTTGCTTCTTAGAAAATGATATAATCTCCAAATATGGTTATCCTTATGCTTTAGTAGTTGATAATGGGCCCGCCTTCATTTCCATAGAGTTTACAAATTGGGCTAGGGACCATAACATCATTGTCAAGGCAGTAACCGAATATTACCCACAAGGTAATGGTTTGGCTGAGTCTTCCAACAAAATTATATTAGATGGGATTAAAAAGCTGGTAGCCCAAAATCCATGAACTTGGCATGAACAATTAAAATGGGCAGTTTGGGCTAATAGGATTCGTTACAAAGAATCGATCATGACTACGCCATATGATTTAGTGTACGGACAAGAACCCATATTGCCAATTAATTTACAGATCCCTACATATCAATTCTTCTTGGACTACTTACCAACTAACGAGCATCTAATATCACGAGCATCTGACATTTTGAACTTAGAACTTAAAAGGGTTAAAGCAATAGAAAATATGTGTGGTCATCAACAAATTATCAAGAGATGGTTCGATAAAAAATACGCGGCTAAAAATTTTCAAGTAGGTGACCTAGTCCTTAAGAGAGATAGAGTGTCTGGTCAAACTGGCCCTCAAACTAAGTTTTCACCTATGTGGTCAGGTCCATTCCAAATTGTAGACATCACTGCCCCAAATGTGTTTAAGATTGCTGATTTGCAAGGGTATAGGTTAAATAGGAATTTTAATGCATTTTATTTGAAACATTTATACTCAGGTACCCCACGTAAGCATCTGGTAGATTCTTAGTTGCATGTTTTCTTCCCCTTTTTCTTTGCATTTCATATGTATATTATTGCATTTCCATATTTTGCTTGCATTTTCATCATTTCCTTCTTAGCATATTGTTTTGATTATTGTGTTCTTCATATGATTTTAATAATCATTGGTCATTTGAGTTACTTGATATTGGGCCATCTTAACACCACTGGAAAATAATGTAGGTATGACATAATTTACTATTACTATATATAATGCTATAAAATCCGCTTTATATTTTATACTGTAACTCTTTCCAATTGATTCCAAGGTTTCAATTTATTTGTTATGTTTGATTATGGAGCATTTGATTTATACAAACTTATCATGCTATCATCATGATCATGTGAGTGTAGGATATGTGATGTTGGAGAGTGGTTAGTCATAATTACTAGGTGACCTTGGAAAATTCTATCCTTTCCTCTCATAAGCCCAAGCCCTTAGGTATGATGATCCATGGCTATCCTGTGAACAACAGGGTGAAGTGTGTTCATTTCTACTTGAGAACCCTTAGCCACCCAGGAGACCTACTATGATGCCACCAATCAAAGGCACATACACGAGGGTTGAATTGCACCATGGGCAAAGTTTCCAAAAGGACCATGCTCTTTGGCAGTGCAGCTAATCGGCCAGACTCTTGTTGGAATTCCTACCTCAAGAATGAAGTACACCATGAGCAAAGTTTCCTTAAAAATAAAACAAAAAAAAAATGAGGACCGTGTTCATTGGTAGTGTGATAAGTTCTTGAGTGTGATGGGGTCCGGCAGTAATCCTCACCCTAACCTCCATTTTTCCTTTTAAATTTAAGTTTTTCAAAAAAAAAAAAAAGAGAAAAAGAAAAAAAAACCAAGGAAAAATCTGAAAGTTGTGGCTTACTATAATCTAACATGAGCTTTAGCTCATCCTCCTCATTAAGTTTTGTATAAGTTACTTGCTCAAAATAGTCTGCATACTTTTACTGTTACCTTGTGAGAATATTGAGAATAAGAGCTTAAGCATATATCTACATATATATATATAATTACACATATATATCTATAGATCTTAGTCAAAATATCAATAAATTATATATTTAGATTTTAATGGTTGTTTGGATGGCCTATGTCGGTGTCTCTTTCGATTATTTAATTATTTTGATTATGTTTAGAACATTATAGTTTACTTTCAAATTTGCATTTCTTGTTTCATGTTGTTTTTGTTTCCCCACCAGTTGCATTTTCATTCAAAATTTTATAGTCCTTGCACTTGCATGCAATCTGTAGTTTGGGGGCTAAGTGTTGAGGCCAACCTCACCCATGATAGGCATAGGGCCTTGTTTGAACAAGTTTTTTTTTAAAAAAAATATAAAATAAAAATATAAAATTTAAAATTTAAAAATAGAGTGCCATGAGCTTGCACATGGCCATTGTTCATGTGCTAGTGGGCTTCGTTGGCCCATAAAAGAAAACAAATTTTAAACCATTGAACAAGCTTCCACCCATGACTCATGACCCATGAGGATGATCCAATTTTATTTTATTTTTTGTTTTTTTTTCAGCAGCGATATGAGAAAAAAAATAATACGTGGTAAAGACGGTTGGTAGTTTAGGGTTAGGGTTGTCTCCCTCAAGGTTGCTATAAAGAGGGAGGACGATTAGGAGATTTGGGGGGAGTGGAGGACCGAAGAGGATTTTTTGTTTAACATAGAGAATTTTTTGTTCACCACCAAAGGATTTTCTGTTCAAACAACGAGCATTTTTTTTGTTCAAGAGTCGCAAGTCTCTCACGCAGGATTTTTCTTTTCAAGAGCCGCAAGTCTCTCGTGCACGGTTGTTGCAGTGGACGGGGTGGTAGACAATGGAAGTCTCTCCTCTCCCAATCAGCAGGAGCACGAGATCCTAAGTAGAACCAGAAATGCAGAGCCGAGATAAACTTTAATTTAATTTCTATTTTGTTTCCTATTGATTACTATACTCAAAAAATTGCACAAATATTTAATTTTGATTTTTAATTATTTTACTATGTTTTTCAAGATATAATAGAACTTTCCTAAAATCAAATTTAAGTTTTAATATTTTGCTTAAAAATATTATTATTATTGTTTTGTTCCATAGCCCTTTCCAGCTGAGACTATTCCCGGGTTTTCGTACCCATACGGGAGGCGCCTTAGGCAATAGTCTCCTAAAACGAGTTTTCACAGGTGTTGGCGGCGTGTCCAAAATTTACGCATCAACAGATGCATTATTGCTTCATTGTGAAAGTGACATTTTTATTAGTTAATGATGTGTGTAACTTAATATTTTCTAAAAAGATAAATCATTACTGCATTTACAATGATCATGTATGATATAACTAAACTAGATAACTAGCACCATCCTTAGCAATGGCACCAATCATGAGTGGTGAGGTACCCCCTACGTCCAACCATATGAGTCACAAGTAGTCATGCATGATTCGGTTGAATTCTGTGGATGGGACTAGTTGTGGCATCTAGATTGTTATGCCTTGATCGCAGTTCACTATCTTCCCACTTGGACTAGTGGTGGCTTTGTCACGTATGGTTTAGTCCAAAGTGAGGCATATTATTGTTGATGTTGTTTTGGGCTTATGCTTCTCCTAACGATAATAGAGAAATCAATTACTTAATCTAATTAAAAACATAAAGGAAAGTCTAAACTAGCCTATGGATGATGAGTATCTGTTCCTAGCTCATTGTACATGTCTTGAACCCATGTATCCACTACTGGGATTACCAAGCAGTATGCTACTAGGGGAACTAAGTAATAACACTATTGGGATTACCAAGTGAATATGTGTTTACACTCAAAACTGATCATGCTCATTCTACCAATTTATTAATATGCATGGAAACATAAATATTAACTAAGTACATGGAATATAAATTGCATTAAAAGTAAATTTAATCTAAGTCAAAGGGCTACAATGAATAAGAATCAATCTTGATCTTATTGTCATTCATGGAATATGTCCAGGTACATTGCCACTCAAATAAGATGTCGTACAATTGACTCAGATCCACACTGCGGGCACTCACTGACTATCCTCTAAGGCTACACAATAAAACTGTGAGAGTTTAGCTACTCTATTGATCAAAGAATTACATAAACATGGTTGTGAGCATGTATTTATAGATTTTATTGCTAGGCTACATTGATGCAATAAACTGCATCGACGGGGCCTAGTCGATGAGGCACAGTTGATGTAATAGACTACGTTGACGAGGCTTAGTCAACATGGCAAACCATTACTCATTAGTAACCCAGTAATGGATACATGGGTTCAAGACATGTACAAATAGTTGGGTCAGATACTTATGTTAGGACTAGTTAGAGATTAGTTAGTTAGTTAATTTAGATTAATCATTAAATTACTTTATCTCTCCCTTCAAAGCATCAAAGAACATAAAATATTAAATGATAAAAATCATATGCCTCAATTTCACTTAGTCATACCTTTATACATCAGAAGTGTAATCAGGAAGACAATGAATGACCTTAGGGAAAGGTTCACTACCTAGAAGACTAGTGCATCGGAAACTATAAAGTCCACAAAATTCAACTAGATACCATGTGAACGCTTTGTGATTTGTATGGTTGGACATAGGGGCATCTTGCTACTCATCAATTTATAAGCTCATTATCTGATCTTCTTTGGATGTGTCCAAACCATCTAAGCATTCATTCTTATACCTTATCTTAAATAGAATCCACTCAAGGTCTTCCACTAAGGTTTATATTATGTAGTTTATCTCTTCTAGTAAAATTTAACATCCATCGAAGCATTTACATTTTTTCCATACTAATTTTTTATTCATGCCCCTTTTGTATTGCCTAACATTCAACACCATATAAGATAGAAGGTCTAATTGTTGTCCTATAAAATTTCCCCTTTAAATTTATTAGTATTCTTTTATTCATTGTTGTGCTTTGCTTCTAGAAGATGTCCTAGCAAGTACTTTCCCACTTTCCATAGTAATTGGGCCCCATGACTACTATGCATTAGTTCTAGGAAATGCCTTAGCATATGTAAAAATTGCACACAAAAGAAAAAAACCTCATTCATAAGATTTGACAAGGTTTTACAGTTGACTACCAAAGTAACACTAACCCTCCTGCTTTTGTATTTAGGCTTAGGATTGACATAGGCAAAGTTCTTTTTGGTAGTTTAATTTATGAGTTTTTTCTTTGTAGTATTATTTCTTTTCTTTTTCTACAAGTTTCTTTCTTTTTTAGTTGGGTTTATGTAAGGGCAACACTGGCATGTGCCTACCATGGGAAGGACCCACTTGCATATCTATTGTTTTGGTTAGTTAAGTTCCTTACCTTAGACATTGCTACAATCCTATCTTTTGCATATTCCATTATGCAAACCACTCTATGCTCCTTGAACTCTCATTCTCCACCATCTCTCTCCATTTTCTTAATTTTCTCAATTTTCAAAACTTCAGCATCCGCTTCTCGTATTTTCATCATGTTTGTGGCTGTTTGGGCTTCCATTTGACCTTAATTTCATTTACAATATCTTTGTAATTTTCAAGCTTTGACTCGATCAACGGTGGTCAATAGCTACGTCAACTAGGCCCCGTCAACACAATAGATCACATCGATGAGGCCCCATCGACTAGGCCCTGTTGACTTAACACAAAAATAGTATAAATACCACCGAACACTTTGAATTTTTCACATTTGGTCCATAACACCTAAGGAGTTTTTGCAATTTTTAGAGCCTAAAACCTTCTTGAGCCTATAACTCTTGCATCATTTATCTAAATCATCCTATTCCTTGATCCTGAAGTTACAAGAGTTAAGCTCTTAGTCATGGGGGTAGCAAACCTTAAAGGTTTTGATGATAATTTTTTGAAACTTTTCCTAACTTCCCCACAGGGTTAAGATATAAAATGCTATTAAATCATTAATTTTTTGAGAATTTAAACCTTCCAACAACTTTGGTAAACCAAAGATTAAATTAATAATTAAATAACTAATCCATCTAGCCATAATCACACCTTAGCCAAGTATAACCTCCCTATGAGACAAGGTATTACAATCATTATGAGTTACATAATATTTGCTAATATGTTGTTATGTGCGATTGTATATGGCATCAAGATCGAAGACCACAAAAGGAAGGACCATTACAACCACAAGAGAAATGACCTAGAGGAGGAAGAGGCCAACAAGAACATGGCCAAGAACAGGCTGAGGCAACCCATCCAATAGGACCTCTCAAAGACAAGGCCAAGGTGGAATTTGTCTGATAGATTTCCAAAGAGGAAGCTACATCTAAACACTCACAGTGAGGCAAGAAGCTAGGCCTTGTACCTAGATTGGAAGTCATACTCACACAAGCTTGCCTTGACATAATTAGAAATTATGACGTCCAATGCTCAGTTCTCTAAGAGCTGAAGTTCAGGCCATTCCTTAAATGGGCTCTAGAAGATGTCAAACCTTAACTACAAGCCTCTCCCATGTGGCCAATGATCACTTCTAGTGGGGAGTGATACATGGAAGAAATGTATCTCTTCTGGAAAAATAGGAGAGTAGGAGTCACTGTAAAAATCAAGGATATCCAAGTGTCTTACTCAATAGAAGCCATTGCATAGTGAAACACCACTGATTTCAGCCTAACACTATGAAACGAGAACAACTCATAGCCTTTTGAGCTTTTGGGAGGCAAAAATTTGATTAAGGCATGGAACTCATGCCGGGCTTGTCAAGCTAGGCTTGCACATGCTAGGCTTGTTAAGCTGGGCTTACCCTCAGCATGAGCAACTCCAACGACTTCAAGATCAAGTCAAAGATGGTCCAATTTGAGGGTGCAAGTCATCTTCATAGGGCCGCTATTGTCCACTTCAAGTTTCAACATTTGGAAGTTCATATTTTGGGCTAGATTACACAAATTTTCTTATTCAAGCTGAGGTCACGCTTAGGTCATGTTGAGCTCATGTTGGTAGCATGAGTCTAGCATGAGTACTGATCATGCCCAGTCAAAAGCACGCCAAACACATGTTGAGGACACACCAAGACAAAATAAACTCATGCTGGAAGCTTTTGTGAAACAAAAATGCCTCAAATAGCCACAAAACCACTCACATCAACACCCTGTAGTAGTCAATCCATGGATCAAGAAGTTCCAAGTGAATCGAAGTCAATTTCTCTTATTCAACACCATCATTTTTATTGTAAATTTTCACCATTTTTGATCTTGTCAAGCTCTTATGCTCCAAATTGTATCTGCCTCTATGGGCGTAAGCTAGCTTGTGTAAGCTAATACATGCTGTAATATACAGTGCATCCAATTAAGAATGTAGCCTGGTTACGCACGTCCAATTCACACATAGCTATCCATCAAACACCTATCACATGATCTATTTCCCTCTCATCTCTCAGCCATTGATCTCATCCATGAATTTCGCACCTGAGCCTAGCCAAACCTTATAAATACCCTGTCCATTCACATAAATGGGATTGGCAATTTTGGAGGTTGACGGCTTTGCAAGCATCGACTAGCAACTTTGGATGCTTGGGCACATGTGATTCCTAGCATCCAAGCACCTGTAAACACATCACTCTGGGGCATAGCGCTTGACTTGCCATCCACACACGCAACTATGGTTTGACTGGTGCACATCCTTTTTAAGCAATACAATACAGTTCATTATTTCCTTCCATTACATTGTTTGTTCTATTTTTGATCTATTTTACGCTTCTGTATATGCTTTGTTTACATTTCGTACATCACTAGTTACAATAACCTCAGCGCAAGCCATAGCTTACACTTGGGGAAGTCCTTGGTTGATTTGCATGCAGACCATCCAAGGCACTCTACCTTCATTTTTTTCTAGCTAGCCCTCACATGAAGGCAAGGTTGGCTGTGTCTCTCTAGCATTCTTTTGGCATTTGTATTTTCCCTTCCAGCCTCATGCTGATGATTTCAGTCAGCACACATAGGCCCTTAGGTTGCCTAACGTAGGAACACAATTGGTGAAACTATCCACATAAGCTAATCCCAAAGCAAAGAAAAAGTGGGCTTAACAATGTTATGGGGTTGATCACAAGGAGTTTGGCATAATCACACTGGTGGAGCGAGTCTATTTTAAGATAGCATCCTACTACCTTAATCCAATGATGAGGGCCAGTAAGGCAACAACCTTCTCTACTTGAGCATGCATCACTCTAGGTGGAAAATTTCTAGAAAACCTTCCATAGCTAATCTATCTAGAGATAGAGAAGCACTTGAAGTAAAATGAACATGGAAGGAAAATTTTTCCCTTACCCTACTTGATTAGAAAATTAAGCAAAAGGGTAGGGATAGTTTGCTATGCAAATGATACACTCAAGTGTGTTCCTAATGCTTTGTGGGTCAAGATGATGAAGGATAAGACACCTACCACATCCATAGAAGAGGAGCAGTGATGACCACCTCCACCACCTACTCATGAGCAACCATCAGAGGTTTGCACTATGGTTGAGCACATGCAAAAAATCCAAGAGTAGCTCTTGGAACAATGAGAGTAGCTCTTGGAACAACGAGAGTAGCAAGCAAGAACTAGTGCTGAAGAGGTGACAATGTCTCTCTCTTAGCATCATCTATTCCTAGAAATCTCTAGGAATGTCGCTTCCTTTTTAGTATGCTTGGAGGAGGTGAGGAGACAATCGTATTGGTGATGCAGCACCAAGGTTAAGAGATAGCAACAGAGATCATTGTTGATCAAGTTGCTAAGGCATTAAATGCACTTATGGTGCTTGTACTAGATGTTTCTGCACTTAGAGATGTATAGATGTCCGTAGGAACAATTAGTGGAAAATTGAGTGTAGCCTAGCATGAAGAATTACTGGACTGATTGGTGGTAACTGGGGAACCAATTTCGGATATCTTTGATTTGCCAAATACCATCATTGTAACCCAGTCAAAGCTGCTAGAGGTAAAGGGCAAGTGCCTCATCTTAGAAGCGCAACTTAAAATAGCTCAAGCACACAATCAATACTTGGCTATAGAAATTGTTGAATTGCATGCTTGAATTGTGAACCATGCTTTTATTAAGCCTGCATTGACAGAGGTGAAGCTTTTTAGCAGCTTCATGAATAGCTAAAGCAAGTTAAGGGAGAATTGGTAATGACAGTCTTTAATTAGTCCGTAGTAGAAGCTGAAGCTCATTTGGTACAAAGGGACCTAATGTAGACATGCCAGGAGAATGAAAACTTGATCATGGAGAATCATTATGAAATGTTAATGCACAAAAACAATAGTTAGAAGAATTTATCCATCAATAGTAGGAGCAGCTCACAAAAGAAAATGTTGAATTAAGGAGATTGGTAGCAGAGAATCATAATCTTTCTATGGAGGATGTTCACACCATATGCTAGAAGTTTGCCATTGATATTTTTGCTTGGAAAAATAAGGCTTTGAAATTCAAAAAAGTTAAAAATCATTACAGAGACCAGGTTTCCCTATAGAAGGAGATGAATGACAAGCATATCCAACTAGTGAAGGAAAAGGTTAATGAGATCCTCCAATAACTCCAGTAAGGCAAAGAAATGTGGAAACCCATCATCGATGGGATTGATGCCTATAATAAGGTAGAAATCTACATGAAGGAGTTGTATATTGAAGAGATGATAGAGTACATGGAATTGTCCAATCTCTACTATGCAAACTTGGCGATGCTAACTGCTGGACAACCGTGGTTTGAGCTTGGGAAGAAAGTGGCCAGCTCATACTTATTGTATGAGGCCAAGTTCAAGAATCATATAGAAATTAAGCAAAAGCTTGTGATGGAAAATATTGAATTCAAGGCTCTCAAGGCAAAATTCACTGACCAAAGATTAGTGATTGAGAACTTGGCCAAAAGAATGAATGAGTACTAGGCACTGTAAGACACAAGTCAAGTGTTCGAAATCAAGTGCAAACAATTCATGACTTGGTTTTATCAATGTAAAGGAGTTTTTGTGAATGATCCTAGGAGTAAAGAGGAGAAGATGAAAGCATTGCTCGATGCTTTCAACCTTTCACTAGAAGTCATAGTAGTAGTGGGACAACCACAACCACCTCATCCATCAACCATGCCTAGAGCTCAAGAAGGACTATCAGAGCCTCCATCGCCTAGGATTGTGTGATCTTCTCATTTGTCATCACAAAATCAAAGGATGTGCTTGTCCAATTTTCTATAACATGCTCAATTTTGTAATGTGGTAGATCTATACACTGGGCACTCAGTTTTTTTATGTCTATTTTGTCTTATTTTGTTATGTCAAAAGCCAGTTAATAATCCCATACCTTCCCAATTTTGTAAAGAACTTGAGGATGAGTTTTCATTCAATCATGGGGGTACCTTGCTACTCATCAATTTATAAGCTCATTATCTAATCTTCTTTGGCTATGTCCAAACCATCTAAGCCTTCATTCTTATACCTTATCTTAAATAGAAGTCACTCAAGGTCTTCCACTCATGTTTGTATTATGTAGTTTATGTCTTCTAGTAACATTTAACATCCATCAAAGCATTTACATTTCTACCATACTAATTTTTTATTCATGCCCCTTTTGTATTGCCTAGCATTCAACACCATATAGGATAGAAGGAGTAATTATTGCCCTATAAAATTTCCCCTTTAAATTTATTGGTATTCTTTTATCCAATGTTGCACTTTGCTTCTAGAAGATGTCCTAGCAAGTCCTTTCCCACTTTCCATAGTAAGTGGGCCTTATGATTATTATGCATCAATTCTGGGAAATGCCTTGGCATATGCAAAAATTACACATAAAAGAAAAAAAACTGATTCATGAGATTTGGCAAGGTTTTATAGTTGACTATCAAAGTAATGCTAATCCTCTTATATTTAGGCTTAGGATCAACATTGGCAAAGTTATTTTTGGTAGTTTAATTTATGAGTGTTTTCTTTGTAGTATTGTTTCTTTTCTTTTTCTACAAGTTTCTTTCTTTTTTAAATAACTTGCTTTAGCTGCTAATGAGTGGTGAGGTATCCCTACGCTCAACCATACGAATACAAGCATCCACACATGATCCGATCAAATTCCAAGGACTAAGTGCTTATGCGCCTTTACAGAACCCAGACAGGTTAGTTAATCATTGTCTTCCCAAGCTTACTTGTATAGTGCGATTGTATGATGAAGTAAACTTGAGGTATATGATTTTTATATATTTTTTTATGTTTTATGTCCTGGTGCTACAAAGGAAGAAGTGAACTAATTAAGTAACTAATTTAATTTAACTAATCAACTATGCTTTAACTAGTCCTAACACTAGCATCTGTTCCTACTTGCCATACACATCCTAAACTAGTGCAACACTATTGGGATTACCAAACGCTAATCGTTACTAGGTTACCAAGTGTTCCACGCATGCTCGAAGTGGTCGTACTAAGTGTGCTTACTTGTGAGAGTTAACAAGGTAAGAGAGAGAACATTAATTAGCTAAGAAAAACATTAAATAACTATAAATAACATTAAGTAAGCTATTCTGAATGCTGCAAGGTTTATCACAAAGTTTGTCTTTATTTCCAGCCACAAGGTGTGCTCAGGTACACAATTCTTGAATAAAGATCTATTCACTTTATGACTCCTACTGCAAGCACTCAAAAATGATTCTAACTCTAAGGAAGGAAAATTGCAAGAGTTCAGGTAAGGGACTAAGACTAACTATGCAAACCAAGTGCACCCACCTCTTATTTATAGGTGATGAGGTAGGTCCCAATATCGGATGCTCAATATCGCTTGGTGAGCTTTGATATCGCAAACTCGATATCACAGATGCGATATCGTGGTTCATCATACCCCCATGACTGAATGAAAACTCATCCTCAAGTTCCTTAAAAAATATTGGGAAGGTATGGAATTACTGACTGAATGACAACTGACAGTGAAATGGGTGATAGACTCAAAGTGCCCAGTGAATGGATCAACAAACATATTACACAGCATTGGTGTTCATAACCATTATGGTGAATACTGTACATAGATGACATCCAGACCCTCATCAAACAACTTGAAGAGAAAGAGAGAGAGAGAGAACAGAGAATGAGGTGCGTTGCTGTCGATGTTAGAAATGTGCACTCCATTGTTTATCTATAGCCACTTGATAAAGCATGTTCCTTGCATAACTTCTCCCACTCCAGTCCATCCCGAGTGCTTCTTCCTATCCTAGTCCATTATTCATATGATTTCCATCTACATACACAACACATTCATGAATTAGCAAGGATAGATAAGATACAATGTAGTTGATACCTTGCCCCGATATGAAGTACCTTGCCTGGGTTGTGGGTATGGAAAATACTAGGTTAGAGGTTTTTAATTGATAACTACCCAAGGTGTAGGGGTGAGATAGGTAATAGAATGGAAAAATTTGTGACAGGGCCCCCATGACTAAGAGTGAACCTCCAGTAGCAATAGGATGGAAATACTAAAGGAACAAGAAAAATAAGAGAAATAAAAACAATGAAGCCAATAAAATAGATGTTATGGATGGGGATGACATGCGAAATGGCTTATTGCAAAGAATTTTTAAGGGAAAGAAATTAACAATTGTACCATAAAGGAATGTTAATGGGTCCTCCCCAAAGTGGGCTCATGCCTTTTATTCCCTAACAGACCCACAAATCGAAGAGTTCGTAGGCTCTAGGAATGACATATGGAATAATGGTTAAGAACTTTACCCACAAGAAGTTACCAAAGATGAACAATGCCTCAACCAAGATATAGACTGATCATAAAATCGACAATGAGGTGGAATATGGGAAGAAATATGGAAGGAGAGGAGAAAATGGAATGGAATCCCAAGAGCAAGGTTGTGTAAAGTCCCTTGTGTATTATATGGTTATAGTGACTAAATAGAATTAATTCCAAATCCAGATTCAAAAAAACCACATTCAATAACCTTGCATCAACACATTTGACCAACCCATCCTCTTGAAGCAACAAGAATTCATTCATAGAGTCACCACCATTCCAAGGAGAGAAAGATTGAGAACTAGGAAGCGAAGATGGGCCTTAGTTAGAGGGAACCTTCAGGCATGGGTAACATGTCTTTCTAGTGCCATAACTAGTGTTTGTAGCCCATATTTGTTATTATGTCTAAGGGATGTTCTTTGATTTCTCACCTATTTTTTTTAACGTGAGAACCACACCATGCAAAGACTTATTTAATTCATTCAACTTCTTGATGTTTGGTCAACAGCAGAATGGCAGAAAACCCATGAAAAGCATCCAAGTACCCCAAGAGAATAGCCAGCACAAGTGCATCAAATCTCCTTGAAGTCACACCCATTTCAACCATTGAGTCCTTCCTTGGTTTGAAGAATACCAAGTCACCAATTCATTAATAAGTTTATTTAGAAAAAGGGACAGTACATTTCCAAGGGAGATCATAGAGTTGAATGGAAGAATGGATAATGTGGACTCATTGCCTATTTTATCAAAAGAACCATATCTTAGTATCAACATTGAAAATAAAAGGTAAAAACCCAACATTAATAATCAACACCATTATAGTACAATCCACCATCATGAGCACTTATTGTATGATGAATGAAAGTAAATCAAACAAAGAAATAGTAAAAAATGTGAATAATGGTGTAAAAAAAAATATGTAAAACAAAAATACAAAAAGAGTTGAGGGCTTAGAATGGTTAGCATTGTTGGCCATCTCCCCCATGACTGAGTTGGAAGGAGGAGATCCAGAATAATGAGTAGGGTTGTCCACCAATAGAGGTAGTATTGGTACTGGCTATTCTAGGCTCATGGAAAGGTTTGGTTTGTTGGATGTTGACCAACAATTTCTTATCCAGGCTCTCAAGTTTTTAGATCATCATGGCCCCTGAAGGAAAAGTTGCATGAATAATATAAGGTCCTTCCCATAGCATTTGAAATTTAGTATGTTGTGGCACATGTGTGGGGTTCCAATAAAGAACCTAATCTCCCATTTGGTATTTAAATTTTGTAATTTTTAGGTCATGACATTGTTTATTAAAGGCCTTGTGCAATTCATTAGATGACAGGGCAACCAATCAGTTTTCATCTAGCAAGTTAAGGCTCATCAACTGCTCTTTCTATGCTAGATTAAGGTCAAGGTTGAGATCACATGCCGTAGATAGTACATGGAGCTCAGCTTGAATAGGAATTGTTGGACGTTTACCGTGCACTAACTCATAGGGAGAGTAGCCTATAGGGATTTTCCATGTGGAGCTGTATGCCCAAAGATCATCTTTTAGTTTGGTGCTCCAGTCTCGCCTATATTTGCTAATGGTCTATGTCAATATTTTCATAATCTCCCTATTGGTGACCTCAGCTTGACCATTCGCTTGAGGGTGATATGGTGTAGTCAGCTTGTGTTCCACTCCTAAGTGTTGCATCAACTTTTGAAAAGTCACACCTTTAAAATGTGTACCATTATCCGAAATAAGTGCACGAGGCATGCCAAACCTATTTACGATTTGTTGTTGAACAAATCATGCAACGGTAGATGATGTACAGTCCCTAACAGTGGCTACTTCTACCAACTTTGTGAAATAGTCAATAGTAACAATAAAGTAGGCTTTTCCATTGGAAATTGGTGTAATAGGCCCCATAAAATGAATTCTCCATATGTTGAAGGGTTCTAAAGGTTGAATCCATCATTGTGGACCCTTCATCCTAGCAAAAATTCCCCCATCACATTGACAGTGCTCACAAGATTGGATGAAATGATGAGCATCCCAAAATAATGTAGGCCAATAATATCTTGCAAGTAGGATTTTAATGGCTATTCTTCTCCCTACATAATGACCCCCACAAGGGCCCTCATGAGCATCTTGGAGAACTTTTAATTGATCTACATTGAGAGCACACCATTGAATCAAGCCATAGGGACATACCTTATAAAGGTGCCCATTGATTTCCATGAAATATCTGGCTTGGTGTAGAAACTGTTGTTTCTTTTTAACGTCTAACTCTTGCAGTGTCGCTTGTGTAAGGAGATAGCCAAGAATGCTACTATACCAATTTATTCCCATGGTTAATTGATTATATACTACACATGCAAAGAGGAATTCATCAAAAAAGCGATCATAAAGTATACATTCTTCCTCTTTGTTGTTCCATCTTAATTGAGAAAAATGATCAACAACAACATTCTAGGTGCCTTTACGATCTATCATTGTAAGATCAAACTCTTGTAAGATTACAAGCCATCGTATGATGCGAGGGCTTACCATTGGTTTATTTTGTAGGAACCAAATTACACTATGGTCTGTGTGTACAAATACCTTATAGCCCAATACATAGTGCCTAGACTTATCTAGTGCAAACACCATAGCCATTAACTCCTTTTCTGTTGTGGTGTAGTTAAGTTGTGCACCAACAATACTTTGACTCACATAGTGGATGTAATAGGGTCATTTCTAGTCATCTAACTATGTGAGTATGGCTCCTAAGGCAAAGTTGGATGTGTCAGTCATTATGTGGGATGGTTTGGACCAGTTAGGAGCTTATAAAATGGGTATTTCTACAAGCTTCTACTTCAAGGTTTGGAAAGCTAGTTCACATTCCTTGGTCCATTCAAAAGGAAAGTCCTTTTTCGTTAGTTCAACCAATGATTTTACAATCTTTGAAAAGTTCTCTATGAATCTTCTATAATAGCTCATGTGTCCAAGGAATGATCGGCTGTCTTTTACAGTTTTAGGTTGGTGTGTGATTCCTTGGATGACTTCAACCTTTTTGAGGTCTACCTCTATCCCTGTTTGTGAAATTTTATGCCTTAATACTATGCCTTATTGGACCATTAAATGGCTTTTTTGCTAGTTGAGCCTTAAATTAGTTTCAACACATCATTTTAGTACTAGCTCTAATCAGTCCAATGCTTGATCAAAGTTCACTCCGTAGGTGGAGAAATCATCCATAAAGACCTCTACACTATTCCCTATTTGTTGCTAAAAGATACTTAAAACCAAACGTTGAAATGTTGCAAGAGCATTGCATAAGCCAAACGACATCTGTTTGTATGCAAATGTCCCCCAAGGACTTGAGAATGTTGTCTTGGCTTGGTCTTCATATGCTATTTGGATTTGGTTGTATCCATTGTACCCATCCAGAAAACTATAGTAGTGATGGCCTATGATGGTGTCTAAGACTTGGTCGACGAATGGTAATGGAAAGTGGTCTTTGAATGTTGCCATGTTTAGTAGCCTAAAGTCTATACACATCCTCCATTTACCTCTATTTCTGGGCACAATAACTAATGGAATAACCCATTCACTATTAGTAATGGGGTAGATGAACCCAGCTTTTAGAAGTTGTTCAATTTCTTCTTTAACCACTTACTTTAGCTTTGGGTTCAATCGCCTCTACGATTGTCGTCGAGGCTTCATGGAGGGGTTAGTGTAAATCCTATGTTGGCATATTTTAGGGTCTATTCCAGTTAATTCGGGATATGACCAAGCAAAGGATTTTGACCATTTATTCACCATTTCCAATAGTCTCTCTTTTTGTTGAGGAGCAAGCTTAGCATTAATAATTACCGATTTTCCATTTTTGAGAAATGTATACTCCATAACGATGGGCAATGGTTTTAACTCAAGGGGCTCTTGCTTAAATTTGTTAGGGATTTCCAACTTTCCCCAGTTGATATTTTCAATGTCAAGACTTGGAAGTTGGTGATGAACTTACTCTAATGTGTCTATGCTATCTATGTAAGCGCTAGTTAAACCCTCAGTTAGTTTCATGCATATAGTTGAGTTGCTCTCTTGGTCAGCTTTCAGCCATTGGGTGCCTTCTTGTCTTATGGCTATTGCATACAGGCACCTTTGTATGTTAGTTACTTGTGCACACTGATTACATGCAGGCAATGTTACACGTTGTATGAACTAGGACTTCTGCATGTAATTACACCTTGTGTCACTATATGCGATGCACGAAACTTTCTTCTTCTTGATCTTTCCAAACGTATTTTCCTTTGATATCTCTAGGGAAAGATCACATATTCCTAGGCATGTGTCAATTGTGCTTAGCCATGCTCTTCCCATTATGATTGGAANAGAGAATTTCCTAGGAAGATGGCTATCCTTAATCTAATCAGTAATGGCATGTGTCAACAATACTATGTGCATTGCATGCAGCCTTTGGTTTGAAGGGAGTTCTAAAGATTTGAATGATGGTGAGGCCTTTGGAGAGTTAGCCACTTGTGACTACAAGGACTTGGTTGGACTGTTGGTCCTAAAGAAAGGTCTCTTCTTTACATGGTTGTCCAAACTAACAATAGGGTGAGGATTAATAGCCCTTATAGCATTACGTTGCTGCGGCTAGGTAGGGAGCTCACCCTGCATGGCTAGAGTAGGTGGTAATGGAGTTAAGGGTGGAAGAGATCTAGCTAGATGAGAAGGATAGTATGTTTGTGGAACATCGCCCCTAGGAGAAGGAGTTCTATAATACTCATGGGCTTCGTAGTGAGGCTAGGGAGTGACGTGACCAGTAGAGTCACGTGGAGAGATCGACTGTTGCACGTAGTATCCATACGGGTCAGGTTAACGGTAAGGGTACTATTGATGTGGTGGTGGTATTCCCCATTATTGTGGGTGCTGCCACTATTGATACTACTAATTTGGTTGTGGGGAGTTCCACTTGGATAATACATCAAGGGTTGGTGGAACTGCCTTGGGTTACCTTAGGGGTAAGGTAACCTTTGGGGGTATTTACCTTCTGTTTAATTGTGGGTTGAGTGCATACACCCCAGACTCTTGCAGATGTGAGATTACAGGGCAACATCACTTAGGATGGTCATATTGGCATATCTCACATCCACCATCATTTTCTATATCCAAACCCACAACCTCTTCGATGATGGAAACTTTGCCCTTACCTTTGTTACGTGCATATTCAGCTTCTCTCTTTTTTCTCCTTTCTCGATCACTACCTTCCTCTCTAGACTCCTCTACTATTTTGAGAATTATTTAAAATTTATTTTCTATGGAGTCCCAAATTTGGTTCACCTTTGCTGATACTTTCGATGCAAGTTTTTGAATGGTCAAGGTTTTCCTATTCACCATCTCTTCAAGTGGTGACTCTTCTTCATCCTTACAAAATCTAACTCCCTTCTTTCAGAGGGAAGGATCTCTATTATATTATTCCACACTCTCTCTTTTCTTTAACTCATGTTCCTCTTTAGCAGCTTGCTCCAACAATCTTTATACTTGATGGGACCTAAGCTCAGATAGCCTTTCTTAGGCATAAGTCCTAAGGCTTCTTCACATTTCATGCCAAAGTCCATCTACGAGATGGTGTAGTTATTCCTTTGTGAGTAACCATGGCTTGGGCAATGATGTAACAATGCATAATATCGGCCCATGGTAGCATCCAAGGGCTCATGTCCTTCTTGTTTCCATCCTTGGATTTGCTTCCATGGGTTGGACACTCGTGAGTACATCCGATACTTATCATTGAATAGTTCTAACATGGTACTCCATCGACGAATGGATTCCAGTTTTAAAGACCGGTACCAGCTTTCCGATTCCTTGATTAGTGTTCGTGGAAACAACTTGCATTTTTGCCACTTGTTTTCTATGTTTTGCACATGCATAATGAAATGCTTGCAAATGATTTTGAGGATCAACATTGTATCCCCCTTCAAATCGTGGGATATTGTTCATGTCTAATCTTTTGATCCTACTATCTTTTTGGTACCTTGTTGGGATTCTAATAACCTCAGTTATATCTAGCATACTTTAGGTAGCGAGTAGGGATTCATCATGATCATATTGTCTATGGCATGTATGATGCCTATGTTGTTCCCTACTCTCCCTCCTTTCATGATGACTTTCTCTATAATTCCCTCATCCCCTTTCTTGGCTACTTTGTCTATGATTCCTGTTTCACTTACCATTATCCTCAGGGTCTTTTCCTTTACAACTACATCCAGATCTTAAAGGAGAGGGTGAAGGAGATGATGAAGGTGAAGAAGAAGGAGGACCATCATCATGATGGTGCCTACTTCCTTCTCTTTAGTGGTCACAGCCTTGATCACGGTTACAATTAGAATGTCCATCTTTGTCTTGTGTTCGTGTTCCTTTTTCAGACCCTCTGCGTCCATCTGTACCAGAATCTGGGTTATGGATAGTTGAGTGAAGATTCTAATACACTACCCCTTGAACAAAGTCAATAGGAGGAACATCATATGTGGGAGGCCCCCTAAGGTAGGTGCATCACCCTCATTTTCACCTATGAGATACGGGACATTCTAAGATAACTTTCCCTTCATGGATTCATAACGTCTCTCCTATTGTAAGTCCCTTTGACATTGTGCCTCCATGGGTCGATACTCTCTTGAGTTGTGATCATGCACAATGTACTCTGCCTATAAGTGCTGCATACAAATTCGTGTGAGAGCATGAAGAAGCATGCATGGGATTGAGCGATCATGAGGTAACACTATGTTACCCTCTAAATCACGCCAACATAGTTGTTCATCTTGGTGGAGGATAAAGGTAAAGTTTGGTATGTACTCATTGGGATGATCATATACCACACAAAACTATTGGGGGATTGGCAGATTATCATGTATACTACACCTCTGATTGTTCCCTGTATTGGACCTAGGTGATGAAACACTCTCATAAGATGTCTATTTAGTGTGCAATACTTTTCATTTCAATAATTGTAAGATAACCAATCCTAAGGATTCATTACAACAATGGGAAGACTTCCTAAGTTCTAGCTAGCGCACAAACAACAAAGTCCCTGGAAATGACACCAATGATGAGCAGCGAGGTATCCCTACACTCAACCATACGAATACGAGCGTACATGCATGATCTAGATAAATTCCAAGGACTAAGTGCTTATGCACCTTCACAAAACCCAAACAGGTTAATCAATCATTGTCTTCCCAAGCTTACTTGTGTAGCGCAATTGTATGGTTAAGTAAACTTGAGGTATATGATTTTTATATATTTTCTGATGTTTTATGTCCTAGTGCTACAAAGGGAGAAGTGAACTAATTAAGTAACTAATTTAATTTAACTAATCGAATATGCTCTAACTAGTCTTAACACCAGCATCCGTTCCCACTTGTCGTACACATCCTAAACCAGTGAAACACTACTGGGATTACCAAACGCTAATCATTACTAGGTTACCAAGTGTTCCACGCATGCTCGAAGTGGTCGTACTGAGTGTGCTTACTTGGGAGAGTTAACAAGGTGAGAGAGAGAAAATTAATTAACTAAAGAAAACATTAAATAACTATGAATAACATTAAATAAGCTATTTTGAATGCTACAAGGTTTATCACAAAGTTTGTCTTTATTTCTGGCCATAAGGTGTGCTTAGGTACACAATGCTCGAATAAAGATCCATTCACTTTATGACTCCTACTGTGGGCACTCAGAAATGATTCTAACTCTGAGGAAGAAAAACTACAAGAGTTCGGGTAAGGGACTAAGACTAACTATGCAAACCAAAAGCACCCACCTCTTATTTATAGGTGATGAGACAGGTCCCGACATCGGATGCTCGATATCGCTTGGTGAGCTCTGATATTGCGGACCCGATATCGTGGCCCCGATATCATAGTTCATCAACTGCTATACATGATTTGCTAAAACTTTTAAAGTATGTATAAGCCTAAATTGAATATACATAAAAAATGTAATCATCCTAGGCTACTTGATGTAATGCTTATTTTTTGTAATCCATGGAAGGAAGAAGTTAAGTTTTCATAGAACTTAACTTGATCTCTTGTAAACATGCATCAAGAGAGGAATAATATTTTGTACTAAATTATTGTACTATGAAATATTTCCATATCAAACATTAAATGCACTATAATCTTTTGAACAACTATAAATACCAAATGCATGAAGATCAAAATCCCCAAATTTATAATTAGAGAAGGACTTGTGTGATTTTTAAGCAAGGGTTTTTGAGAAAAAATAGTAAGAAAATAGCTAAGAATCTCCATCTGTGAGACTAGTAACATTGATTTATGCTCATTTACATTGATTTACAAGTTTCCTATTTATGATTAAGATGAATCTAGAAGGAAAAATAAACTTTAACGTTACTCATGCCAACTAGGAAGCATTCATGATGCTGCCAATAACTCTAGTCATAGGTGAATATGACATCAAACACATCATTACCTATGATTCGAATTATGTTGAATTGCTAGTAGATCATGAGGTGCATGATTAGCTAAAATAACTTGACATGAGTGGTTATGCATAATTTGAGCTTTCATCAACAAAATTGATGATAAATGCAAAGATGAATCAAACCCTATAGTCCTATTGAGATAATGCCATTGAAATTTTCTATCAAAATAACTCTATCCATCAACTACTTAAGGAAGAATTGATCAAAATTTTTGCTAAGGATAAAAATGTTTATTTGTCATTTGTGGATATCTATTCTATTAATTGTGAGGCCCTAGCATCTGCCTTCATTTCCAAGTAATGTTTTCAAGATAATTGAACAAATTTTTGGGTTAATGTTGATCTATTGGAAGAACCCTTATGTGCTAATTACTCACTGTGTGTGTTCATCTCATATTGATTGCTCCAGTTTCATCTACCTCCTTTATTCACAGATGATAGAAGTTGATTCATTTATTAATGTATATAAGTTGGTGAAATCCTGGCCCATCATGTAGGCCTTGTTCTTCACGTAATTTTAGTCAATGAAAGATGGCCAGTTGCTAAGGTGTAGTGCATGTATTCACTGTAACATGAGATTTTGACTAGACTCTATCTATTTACCTATATGCTTTAATACCATTTTTATGGTTAAAAAGATTGGTTTTAAAAAATATTTGTTAAAAAATATCTATGAAAACTAAATGGTATGGAAATGGATTCCATTTGCTTAAAGAGATAGAGATATTAATAATTTTGTACTTGGTGATGAGTCATGAATTTGCTGATAGCCACGATAACGCACCCACGATATCACATCTACTATATTGCATCCACAATCTCACTGCCGACATAATATTGCATACGTGATATCACGTACATGATATCGCAGCCTGTCTCCTCATCTATAAATAATAGGTAGACAAATCTGATAGTAAGCTTTTTGTCAGTTTTAGTTTAAGTGTTAAGTTTTAGTTCTTGTTTTTCTCTCAACCCTTTTCATCCCAGTGTATGCCCGCAGTGTGGTGGATGTAATTGTATGGCATCCTTTATTTGAGTGTGACATACTTGCACACGCACATGACCAGCAATAAAGATCAAGGTTACTTCATCATTGTAGCATTCACTTAGTTTAATTATTTAATTGTTATTGTTATTTACTACGTTCCTAGTTAATCTCTTCTCACCCTTAAACTCATGTTAAAACACGGAATGAGTACGATTTGATTACGAGCATTTAAGTGTGACTACTTGGTAACCCAGTAGCGTACCTAGGATCTGCACTTGGTAATCCCAGTGGTAGTCGTGCACAAAGTCCAAGATGTGTATGGATAATCAAGGAATGGATGCTCATCGCACTTAGGCTAGTTTAGATTCTCTCATCCTCTCTCTTCTACATTAGTGAATATTACTTTCCATTACCTTCAGGAGTAGCATTAGATTATAAACCACATCATACACCTCACTCTGGAATAAACCATACGTGACAAAGCTAATACTAGTCCAGGTGGGAAGATAGTGAACTGCAACCTAAGGCTAACTATCTAGATGCCACAACTAGTCCGTCTGTGGAGTTCGACTAGATCGTGCATGTAACGCTCGTATTCGTATGGTTGAGTGTAGGGGTACCTCGCCACTCATCGTTGGTACCATTGCCAGGGACGGTGCTAGTTATCTAGATTAGTTATATCATACAAGGTCACTGTAAAGGAATTAATGATATATCTTTTAGAAAGAACTAATTATTAAAAGTCACATATAAATTCACACACAATTTCACAACCATGGCTCTCCTACAAGACTATGATAATGCCACATCTAGTGAGGCAATTCATTGGAGAACCAATGAATTATCTAAAAATGAAGATTGGAGTATGCAATCTGAAGTGGGGGTTTCTTATAAACATAAAAAAAGGCAACATTGTCCCAATGCATGAAAGCATAACTTACAAGATGATGATGAACCCCTACTGGCCACTACAAGCCTAATGCAAATACAAGAGGCTATTTGAATCCCCCGTAGGCATCGTAAAGAGAGTCATCTACCTAGGCTCAATTTAAACAACTTTCCCCATTTCTCAGGAGGCTATGACTTAGATCCGCAACAACATTTACAAGCCTTCTATGATGCCTGTACATGGAACGACATTGATAACAAATGGCAAAAACTCAAGCTCTTTCCTATGACACTCATTGGCCAAGCAAAAGTATGGTATAGATCGTTAAAGCCAAATTCAATACGATGTTGGCCAACAATGGTAGAACTCTTTAACGAAAGATATCAAACCTACACAAGAGTGTTAGCCTTGAGGAAATAGATCTAAGAGTAGAAACAAGCACAACATGAACCCTTGGGCATGGCCTTAGAAAGATATTATGCACTATTAAACAACTGTCCAGGCCATGGGTTTTTCAAGGAAAGGTTAATGTACCATATTATTGATGGGCTACGTAATGAAACAAGAGAGACCTTAGGGATGTATGCCCAAGGTCAACTATATGAACTACGAACCCATCAAGTCCAAGAGCTTATTAAGCAGGTAGCAAAAGAAGAAGGAGAAATGGCTAGATGGGAGAGTGTTGAAAAACATCAATGGGACCAAAACCTCAACTTAACAAAGAAAGGTCCATGATCATAAAAAGGAGAAATTAACCTATCACAAGGAGAAAGAATCATCTTTGCCAATACAACAATCACTAGAAGAAGTTGAGGCAAAGATCAACAAGATGTTGGAATGGACGTATAAAAAGTGTGGAGAATTTATCGATATTATTAGAGATAGAGTTTTGACAACCCAAGAAGCAGGACAAAGTATCAGTAGACAATTAAAAAGAAGAGATAAGGAAAATAAGAGCTCAACTTCTAATCATACGTATGAATGCAACATATGCCTATACGATCACCCCAAGGGCCAATGCCCAATATTGTTACATTTACATGAGTATTGGGGAAACAAGTTACACCCAGAGTTCGTACAGAGATACTGTGTTCAATCACAGTGGCAACAATCCCAGTCGCAGGGAAGACCACCCCTAAACTGGAGACATCCTTCATATCATCTGAACCCAAACGCTTATCTAGTTCAACATCCTGTTTCCCCAACTGGGTCAACATACTCTATCTCATCACATTACCATTCTCCTCAATACTATCAGCCCATGTCTTCAGCACAACCACCAACTTGTGCACCTTATACTCCTCCTAACTTTTAATATTCGCATTTTTCCCTCCTTCAACATCGCCACCAATTGTTCCTAAGGTGTCTGCCCCATAGCAACAACCCACAAACATTACTTGTGCTACTACTTCCAATAGAAGTGAGAGACCTCAGCAACATCGAAGGCATCCCTTCTTTAGAAATGACCTTAGGAAGGGACAACATAGTTCCAAGGCCACTGCATCCTCCAACTTAGCACAAGTCCCACACTATGGTGCACCCTTATCTTCAAACCCAATGCCTCATGTAACTCCATCAGGGCCACCAACTCACACTCCAACAACAATACAGCCCAATGAACACAGGAATGGAGAGCGACAAACCGATCCCTACATACCATCTTCCAGTCACAAACATCATAGTGGGTCAACTCTTCACCCAAGAACCACATCTTACAAATTGCCCCACTATGCTTACTATAATCAAGTGTGTGAACCTCGATGGGATAAGTATGACCGACTCCTAATATTTCTAACATGCAAGGATCCTCATCTTCCATTTATTAATCCTTGCCATCCTAAACCATTTAGTTATGGGGGATATCCCCCATTCTAATAACAAGCAGGATTAATAATCATTTTTTATTTATTTTTATTTTACAAATTTTTGTTTTCCATTTTTTCATTTTTTAATTTCTTGTTTTATCTTTTTATCTTTTTGTATTTTTGTCCTTTGATGTTTTTTACAAGTAATCTCATCTACTAATAAAACACTCATGTGGATTGTTGGTTGAGGTGTGTTCTATGTTATTAAGTCTCAAGTGAGAAATTATATCAACCGGTCTCCTCATCTATAAATAAGAGGTAGACAAATCCGATAGTCAGCTTTTTGTCAGTTTTAGTTTAAGTGTTAAGTTTTTGTTTTTGTTTTTCTCTCAACCCTTTTCCTCCCAGTGTATGCCTGCAATGTGGTGGATGTAATTGTACG